>JACXGI010002071.1:0-42078 GCA_016801175.1 Esox masquinongy | reverse complement strand
GGGGCAATCTGGGTGCTGGTCGCACACCTTGAAGTGGTCCACACACCGACTGTCTTCAGGACACTGATATTGGGCCACACACACTGACACGCACGCACACACACACAGGCACTGTCAGCCACCGATCACATGTTGTTTGTTTGTTCATTGGTGTTCGTTTGCGTGGGCGTGATTCATACCACAGTTTCTTTCGTCCAGGCCGTTGGGGCAGTCTCTGATGCCATCACAGGCTGGAACGCACAGACCATTTAGAGTACAGAGGAACTGGCTGGGACAGGCTGAAACACGCACACACACGCACACGAAACAATTTTTGTAAATCACCAATTACTTTGAAATAAAATTATTTTGTGTATGAAAAAGCTAAACAATGCCAGTAACTAGCCAGGGGATTTTTTAGACTGACTAACCAGGAGCACCTTTCAGACAGACTTACCAGGAGCACCTCTCAGACAGACTAACCAGGAGCACCTTTCAGACAGACTAACCAGGAGCACCTCTCAGACAGACTAACCAGGAGCACCTCTCAGACAGACTAAACAGAAGCACCTCTCAGACAGACTAACCAGGAGCACCTCTCAGACAGACTAACCAGGAGCACCTTTCAGACAGACTAACCAGGAGCACCTCTCAGACAGACTGACCAGGGGCACCTTTCAGACAGACTAACCAGGTGCACCTTTCAGACAGACTAACCAGGTGCACCTTTCAGACAGACTAACCTGGTGCACCTTTCAGACAGACAAACCAGGAGCACCTTTCAGACAGACTAACCAGGTGCACTTTTCTGACAGGCTAACCAGGAGTACCTTTCAGACTGACTAACCAGGAGCACCTCTCAGACAGACTAACCTGGTGCACCTTATTGGCTCCCTCAATGTTAGCATTTTCCCTCTTGTTAACATTCAGAATCCATTGGAACACACCCAGAAGTGAGCCGTGTTAAAGCCGACTTACGATCTGACTGGTTGAAGAGGCCGTAGTGGACCTGAAGGCCCGGTCCAGTGATTGACACCTCAGAAGTCATGACAACGCTGGTTGGTGTTGAGAGAAGGTAAATACGTTCGATGTACGGCTGGAGACTCCGCGTTCCGCACAGCCTGAGGCGGAGACAATTGTTTTCTTTACAGTGAAGTCAGTAAAGTCGTGTAGTAAAAAAAAAAAAATCACGTGCGGCTATTACATTCGTCAAACGGCGCCAATTGATGTGTGTCAATCACCATGTCATCAAAGACTCCCCTCAGTGTTTGCTAGAAAGTGACGTCACACTCATCACTTGCTGTACCTGCGATTCTGTAGCAACCACTGGCCCTGGGTACAAGCCTGACTGTAGGTAGCCCTGCTCAGCTCATAGCCTTCAAACTGCAGGGACAGGCCATAGTCGACATTTGGCACCTAGACACACACACACACACACACATTTAAGAAACAGAAAAATGCCCCCACACACAATAATGACATATCTGAATATACATGGAAGCACGCGTAAAATAAAATGGGACATTCTGGAACAGAACGGTTCTATGTTATGACGTTTTGGAGAAAACAGAAAAACAACAGGAGCCATTACACAACAGCAGAAGCCTGTTGACAACAGTAAAAGCCAGTACACAAAACTAGGAGCCACTGTAAAAAAGCAGAACAGCCAGTAGAGAACAGTAGATGCCAGTAAACAACAGTAGATGTCAGTAGACAACAGTAGACGCCAGTAGACAACAGTAGACGTCAGTAGACAACAGTAGACGCCAGTAGACGCCAGTAGACGGAACAGGCTCTCACAGTGAATGTCCAGGTACAGTTGGTGTCAGGGGGATAGTAGCTGGGGTAGAAGGGGGTTTCTACATAACCCTGTACTCCAAACACGGGCTTCAGCTCTATAGCAGAGGAGCACACTGAGGGAGAGAAAAAACCCATTATATTTGTGGTTAGAATTGCATCACCATCTGCCTGTGTTAAAAAAAAAAAACCACAGATACGAACAACAGGATGCCAGACGATCCCTGCGTCTATGGCCGTGACATTAGGCCCCGGTAGACCTCCGTCGCACGGCACAACGCACCACCTGGCTCGCCAAATAAAGTCCAACTTCTAATCCTTCTCCCCGAAAATCAAGAGGGGGGAAGGGGTGGGGGCAGCAAACATCAAGCAATACAAAAGAAAGCTGGGAAATAAATGACGTGTGCTAACCGGCGAACAAGGCATGTGGTGGGGTTGGTAAACTTTTAGGATGGGGGCGTCATCTCACCTTCAGTGCTCCAGGCCTGCGCAGACAGGGAGAAGGGGTCTTTGTAGTTGTAGAGACCCTGTTTCCAGACCACCGTCATCCACTCTCCAGATGATAACACATTAACCACACGCTCCTGTCTGCTGCAGCCGTACACCCTGACAGATGGGCAGACAGGTATTTCAGAACCATTTTCCACACGTTTCGGTTATTAACGAAAAAACCGCTCAAACACTCAGACGAAAGTGTTCGTTTCGGGCTGTAGTTGTTTGAAAACAGTCAGAGCAACAGCCCTTGCAGTCAAATCTATATGCATTTCCCTGCAAGTACTGGCGTCTAAACGGTGTATAAGCTCACGAGGTGATGAGGTGAGTATCAGTAGGTGTTAAACCATCATAAACAGCCAGCCTGTCTCTACACTCCGGTAGCAGCCACTCCATTCTCAGTTCCAGTCTGAACCTCTGGGCCCCCGAGCCTTGTGGAGCCCTGAGGTGCCAAAGGCAGGACGAGCGTTGGGTGTCCGGGCCCCTCAGAGTCACCACTGTGCCAGAGGTTACCCCTTGGTACCTGTAACAGTCTGAGAGAAAAACGGGCACTGGGAATGGACGACAACAGCCAAGTTTGCCTGCCACTTACACAGTTGCACGGTCGAACACTTCTACAAACTGTATTTTTGCAAAAAGTGAGAAAACAAAAGAAATCATACCAAATGAAGCTTTCAAAAGTTCTAGAACCTTAGGTTCCATTTCTGAGGGGATAAACAATAAACAAACAGGGAAAGATGAACAACTCATTACATCATAAAACGACAAACATGTCCTTCGCCCGCTTTGACGCGTTCCCCCTCCGCTTACCCGTCACGGCGAAAGAGGGAAGGTGTATGAGATAACCTCCACAGCTGGCAACCTCCTCTCTCTGGTTCCCCCTGTAGGCCTCCAGTCGACCCTGCAGGCTGTTGCTGACTCGCTCCAAAGTGACCTTATCAACACGGCTGCCGGGGACCGACAACACCAGCCAGAAGTGGGCCGCCACACTCCCCTCCCTACCGAGACCACGGATCAGGGACAAAAGATTTCCATGAGGTGATGACCGGTAGATAAGAGGATAACGTGTGCTTGTGAGGATTAGGGGTTCAAGCCTGGTAGGGGAACAAGGGGAGGCTCGTGTGTGTCAGTGTTAGTAGCTCACTGGCTTCCGTTCAGGGGTGAAATTTACTTACAACTATACTGCCCCTTCTTCAATCTAATGTACACATGTTCACACTGCTGTCATGTTATTACTTCGACTGTGAGGATCATGTTTAACCGGTCACTTTTACGCCCGAATCCGCTTCGTATGCCATCAAATGCACATTGATATAGACATAGTATGCGCTGTAATGTAGGCGTGTATCGCTGGAAAATCGCTTTACGTACCCAAAGGCAAAGACCTTGGTAGAGTTGAAGTAACGCGACAGGTCTGACTCCTTCACTATCCTTTGCACCTGGGAGACACACACTGTTTGAATTGGAAAGTAGTACAGATTTATGGTTTGCGGCTCAGTCACTTGGGTATTTGCCAGGTAGTCGCCTGGATTAGGTTTTGTAGACGCTGGACACAGCCCACATGCATTTATTAATAATTAAAACTTGTACTCTTGAAATGTTCACCCGGCACAGCCAGAAGAGGACTGGTCACCCCTCCAAGCCTGGTTCCTCTCTAGGTTTCTTCCTAAATTTCGGCCCCTCTTAAGGAGTTTTTTCCTAGCCACTGTGCTTCAACACTGTTGCTGCTTGCTCCTTGGGGTTACAGGCTGGGTGTTTTGTATAAGTACTTTGTGACAACCACTGATGTAATAAGGGCTTTATAAATACATTTGATTGATTGATTGCCAGGAACTTGCCGGGTAGCTGACGTTGGTGTTAACATTTTACAAAGCAACATTTAATGGTTCAATCAGCCGACCAATCGGCATGCTACCAGTGCTTAGCAGACTTTCAGGGGAAATCCTGTGTGACCAGATGCAACGTTGGTTCACAGATAGCAAGCTGAGGGAAAGGCCACATCAGAAGCTTAAAGGCACACAGACCTAAATAAACCATAAAAAGACTCTGTGTCCAGAGGTAACTCAAAGCAGTAATGAAACCAGATGAAAAAAATGAAACCAGATGAAAAAAATGGTTAGTGGATTGGAATAGGTTTATGTAGCTCACGCGATTAGGGTTAGGGTTGTGGTTAGGGTTAGTGCATTCATCCTATACCATGTCTTGTACATCCTTGGCCTGGGCGGTGAAGGCCGGGCTGGTGTGAGATGACAGATCGGTTGAAAAGTTCCTGTTCAGGATGGAGAGTCTCCCTGTGTACTGCTTCTGTACCCTGGGCTCAGACACCCAAACCCGGTACTCTGGTGGAGAGAAGGAGGGTAGAAGGGCAAAGACAGGAAGAGCGAGAGGTCTGATGTCATATAAGTCCAGCAGTCCAGCTGTTTTGCTGCTTCTGTACACTGGGCTCCAACACCTTACAGGTGAGAGAGGGAGAGGAGGTGGGTGTTGGGGGGTGTCTGTCGTGTTGTTCAACAAGATGACCAGTGGAAAAGTGTGTTTGTGTTGGTGTACATGAGTATCCCGAGTTCCATGAACCCTTGCTCACCCAGGAAGAACCAGCCAAGAGTCGCTCCGATGGTGAGGATGATAATGGTGACGACAACGATGACGACAAGGAGACACTTATTGGGTCGTCTGAATGTCTTTTTACCGGCTGCCACCTGTACACAAAAACACTCCAACAGGTGAACAAACATAAGAATTGTGTACACAACCCCCGTAACAGCGGAAGAGGTTTCACCCTATAGCCTAAGTCTGGGCTAGAGTAGACTAATCTTACTACACTTAAATAGCAGGCACTGAACTGGCCTGATTCCTTTATTCGAGGACTTTAGGATTAGTAGATTAATTGAATCGGGAGCGTTGGATATGGACTAGACCGTGGATATGGAATAGGCTACGTTCATTGGCTGGACGTCCCCAAGGAGAGGTTTGAGAACCGTTGTCAAGGGAAAAGCACGTAGACATTGGCAGTCAATGTAGCGATGAACGCAGTAACCCAAGCCATAGCAGGTTTGTTCTACTCTTGGGTTACATAATGTCTGAAAGCACGAACTCTTGCCACTGGGAAGACACTACCAAGTAAAACATATTATTGCCCTAAAATTTTGCTAAATCATACATTGTCAATGTCACACTACTTCTAGGTAGGCAGCTAGGATACTGACCCCTTCCAACTTCGTATCGACAGGAGCTGGCGCGACCTCTTCATCAAAAGAGCGCGACTCTTTAGAGCCGTGCCCGAACGCCATAACTTAAACCCGTTGTTCCATCTCCACCCAAATTAAATACAAGTGGTGTTGAGTTCGAACAGTTTATTTCCTCATGCGTCTCAGTAAAATCTCCGTCCAACTGTAACGGATACGATTGCTAGAAGCTACAGGGCAAAAACGCCACCTCTTATTTGCAAGTCCAAAGGTAGGCTACTAAGGTACTCTCGATCAATATTTCCCAAAGCGAGTTTGGATCTCCCGCTTTCCAATTGGAAAAAAAGAATAACCGCCCCAACTTTAATCAATAACAACAGAAGCCAAAAAAGTAAGGGTTGTTCAGCCAGCCTACACGTAAAAATATTTAATTATAATAACGTATACAGCATCTGTAACACCGAAGCGTCCTCTCAGGGCACAGTAACAGGTGTGATGAAATCGATGGTCGACGCCTAGCAACACTGCTGCCACCATCCTAGCAGCCTGCATCCCAGAGGTAAGTCGTCTATTTCTAACGCCATCGGACCCCTTTGTAGAACGGTTAAAACACCCACAGACACGGGGCCAGCCAGTTGATTCTATATTATGGTGTCAGGCACCGCGCTTACAACGCAGTATAAATATGTAATAATGTATGTCTGCTAAAAAGAATGACTTAAATGTAAACGTTATTCATTTGCATATTAATATGTCTTATTATATTGTTAAATAATGCTAAGTTACAGTATAAGCATGTATTAAATCAAAACACAAGCCTGAAAACAGTATAGCAAGAGAAGAAATAAACGAAAATTTGTCATATAGGTTAATACAATATTGTATAAATAAATTCCCTTCTGAAATAAGGTGAAGGTTAAATATAGTTAAACAAAAAACGAGCATTCTCTCTTTGAGCCAGACAGTTAACCATAACAGCTCTGGTAAGTAACCCTGGATAAGAGGTACTGTTAAAGGACTGAGACACTAATTTAGGCCATATTAAAATAAGACGTTACATTCATTGTCGTTCTTAGTGCTTGACTGTATCCGAACACTGAAATGTTATCCTAGTTGATTTCTGAGCATTGCACTAGCATATAGCCACCAGCAGAGGGGTCTGTTAACATTGACGAAGACAGTTTACCAGGCAACAACCTGCCTGGAAGACCGCTACTGGTACCAAGACCTAGAGATGGAGCTAACCGAGGAAAGGTGAAACGTAGCTAGGGCAAACTAGTTTGTGGTATGGGGTGAAGCTGAAGGGAAAGTGAAAGTGAAGGGAGAGCGCCACAACACACAGAGAGCAGAGACCCAGAATGCACCTTGGCTCCAGTCACTCCACTGAGACTGGGCTCGTCTTGGGTTGTCTTGGGTCGTCTTGGGCCATGACCCTGGCCTGATACCTCTTCCCTCTCTCCGACTTGTCAGGTTCCAGGTCAAAATGGGTCGTCTTTTTCTGAATGAGCACCTCCTCAGCATCCTGCAACACCATATAACACATATAATACAGTTCTGTATGTAGTGTATGTGTATGTTAAGATAGTACTTTACTTTAAGAAGTAGTGTATGTGTACATTAAGATAGTACTTTAAGAACTAGTGTATGTGTACATTACAATAGTACTTTAAGAAGTAGTGTATTTGTACTATAAGATACTAGTTTGATAAGTGACTATTTTCACCAATCTCACTATTTTCACCAATCTCACTATTTTGCGTCGTCTCTTTTTTTCTGCTTTCTCAGAATCAGACCTTGCTGGGCCAACATTCTAACCACCATCTGCACCACCCCCCCCCCCCCCCCCCCCCCCCCCCCCCGGTGTCAGCAGGAGAAGGAGCGCTGTGTGTACTGGGAAATGGTCTGACTGAAACTACTGTGGTTATTACCACCTATCTAGAAACAGGTAAGGTGTGCAGGATATATTTGTCTGTCCCTGTGCACATGTGTGTGTGTGCATGTGTGCATTGGGACTGACTGTGCAGACTGAAACTAATGTGGTTATCACTACACTCCCAGCTCTTTCCTCTCCCCCTCTAGCTTATTCACTCACTCTCTCTCACCATCCAGTCCTGTGCTTCTTGTTTCCACTGTAGTCGAAAGTCGTCGTTTAAGATCATAACAGAAATGGGAGCACCAGGTGTCCAGTCCATGGAAGTGTTGGTGATGGTGGGCTCGCCAGAAGGATGCATTTTAACTGTCCAAATACAAAACATCACAGTTAATGTAGTCCTAGTGTTAACACTAAAACAGCTGCTACTACAGTTAATGTAGTCCTAATGTTATCACTATCACATCTGTTACTACATAATGTAGTCCTAATGTTATCACTATAACAGCTGCTATTTCAGTTAATGTAGTCCTACCTAATGTTATCGCTATAACAGCTGCTGTTTCAGTTAATGTAGTCCTAATGTTATCACTATCACAGCTGTTACTACATAATGTAGTCCTAATGTTATCACTATCACAGCTGTTACTATTTAATGTAGTCCTAATCTTATGACTATAACAGTTGCTATTTCAGTAAATATAGTCCTAATGTTATCACCATCACAGCTGTTACTACATAATGTAGTCCTAATGTTATCACTATCACAGCTGTTACTACAGAGGTAGTGGTAGTAGTATCAAAGCAATAGAGGCATTGATAGTATTCTGTGTGCCCTTGCTTGGAATGTAAAACTGAAGAAAACCGCTTTTGGTGGTGGTGTAATTTATTTAAGGAGTTCTCTGGTCATGAGTCCCCAGTCGGTGAAATATGATTTTTGGCTTGGCCTTTAGTTTCTGGAAAAAAAACTTACAGTTGGGCATAGTGTCAGAATTGTGGTTACTTTCCGTTTTAGGCATTAGGTCGGGTTTAAGGTAAGGCTTTGGACTATGAAACAAGGAATAGGGAACATAGAATTTTGGGATAAGGCTTGGTTTCAGGTTTCAACAGAATAAGAAAGAGACACGTGTGTGGAGGGGTTTGTGTGTTCTCATTCTGAAACATGGTAGGAGATATGCCCTTAGCAACAGCTAACAGGTGGGGCACTACTTTTAACCAGGTCCCATAGATTTCTGGTGTAAAGTAGGGCACTTAGTAGGGAATAGTCCGCCGTTTGGGTGACATGTGAAACATAAGAAAGAGGAATATGAAGTGGGCTTGGCTGCATTCCACTGTTTGTCTGGTGTGTTTGTATTTTTGTTTGATCATTTTTGTTCTATGGAACTAGATCAGGTGGGGGGGACATACGTGTCACCATAGAGACACGCACGCACACACGCATATATATGTATATATATATATATATATATATATATATATATATATATAAATACATACACACACACACACACACACATAAACACCATCCTCGTCATATTTTTCAAATTGGTCTCAAATAGAGAGCAGTCAGGTTTCTAGACCACATCCCTGATCTAGCTAGGTGAGAAATTTGTCATTCTCGGTAACACTTTATTAGAGTAGATCTACACACAGTCAATAAAATTTGCAACTTCAGCAAGCATTTACTTTGTTTTTGATATTTTGTTCATAGTATGCATATCAGTAGAGCCTGTACAGAGGGTGTATTTGATAATCCAAGTAAAGTGTAACCAAAGACTAAAATGTTAAAAATATGTATTTTAAAAAGCAAAAAAGGGTATTCTCAAAATAGAGAGAGATATTTCCCACTCTGCTTAAGATAGTCACTTTGGAAAACAAGCCAACAGAGAGAATGTCATCATGTCACCAAGAGCTGGGATATCACCCTGGTAAAACTCTGTCTTCCAAGACCCCGATTCAAAAGCTTAAAACTCAAGCTGGGATTTTCATTTGGGTCTTGTAATATGGATTTTAAGCAAACCATTTTTTTTTTGTTGCACTCACTTTCCATTGTAGATTTATGGTGATTATCTGAGTATGAATGCCTCAGTCTCGCACTCACCAGGCACACTTAACATGCTACTCTTAGATTTACAGCAGATAACCATCTATAACTACAAGAAAGACACACAGGTTGATTTTAATTTACAGTTCAGTACAAAGTTATCTATTATAGGACAGCTGACAGCTCTTTGTTCACTTTACAGAGACATGAAAATGACTGTGTAATCTGTAAAAACATCAGGACAACTTGACATTAAATATGCTCTTTTCAACTGCCGTATGCAGTTGCTCCACATAATCTCTTATGTTGTGTCTTTGAGTTCAACATTATCAACATCTCCCTCATCGCCACTCATCGTCAACACACCTTTTATCTGATAGGTGTTTTTTTTTTTTTATCTCAGAAGGAGGTGGAAATCTTCCAGCATCAGGCTGAACGTTATATCCGTTTAACCACAGTGACCTTTAGATGCAAACAGCACACTGCCCATGTATGGCAGTGAAAAACATACTGATCTAATATACTGTTCTTTAGAAGAATATCGTTTGGAGGATGTTGTGATAAGATTATCTTTTCTTTGCATATAGATTTGGACTTGCTGTTCTTACTGAAATGTTCATTTTTGCTCAGCCCACTGTCAATATATTAATACTATAATTTATGTAATGATACTCTTGATATTGACCTGGCATAATAGCACCAGATGGAGAGAAATTGTTTAGATGTATTAGTTCATTATGTATTTTTGCTCATAAAAACACCAAATAAAATAATTTATGAAAATGAACATAAATACGATGAAAGGTAACCAGAGTTTCTGGTGAGATGTCTGGAAGAAATGGCATAACGAAATAGTGCTAATGAAAAACAACTGGGCAGGTATAGACAGAAAACCCAGCAGACAACCTAAAGAGCTTTCTGCCTGTGATGAATGGCACTCAAAGGGTCAAGAAGTTGAGGGCCAATAGGAGATCCAGTGAAATGCTTTGATCGTAAAACGTCATACAAGAAAGGGCCTTTTGGGGCCAGGGGTCCAGGGGTTTAACTGAAGCTGTGCCGGATCGCTTGGACAGAGACAAGAACCTGAAGTATCCAAAATCAAAAGCAGATAACACAACTGGTAATTTCTGGGTTCAATTATTCTCATCTGGTGTTGTGTCCGGAGGCCCATCGTACTACATCTCACAGTAAGCTATTCTTTACATTTTGGCCAGCCTGGATTTAGGTTCTTAGCTTAGTCAAAAGCTTAGTCCAAATTCATGAATTGAAGCAGTAATGCCTGATTAAAAGACGTTTTAACGTGGGCCCCTAGACACCACACCTGGTAAGGCCTGCTAAGGTATTTTAATGGAGGCCACACAAAATTCGGACTTGGTTGACAAACACCGGGCCTTTTTGTTGCATTCCAATGTATTACTTCGATGGTAAATTTTGTTTTTTCAAACAAACAATTACTGTTCAGAAATAGTGGCCTAAGGCTTTACTTCTTAACACGTGTGTGTTGTATGTGGACTACACTCTGCATGCACACATAGAATACACATTGTGCAAACACATGTGCGTGTGCGTGCCCACGCGCACACACACACACACACACGCGCGCACACACACACACACACAGAGTAATGAAACCGCAATGTATTCATTTCACAGAATGTTTACGAGCCATTTCCAATAACAAACAAACCACTGACAACTACGTCCTCTCCTCCTGTGTCACCTAAACCACTTCTCCTCAACGAAACCACACATTAACTCCCTCGTCACTCGTTTTCTCTGCTTTTGACTGGCCCAGTCAGTCATCCCCTCAGTCTCCCAGTCAGTCAGTCTTCCAGTCAGTCAGACAGTCTTCCAGTCAGTCTCCCAGTCAGTCAGTCAGTCAGTCTTCCAGTCAGTCAGTCAGTCACTCTCCCAGTCAGTCAGTCAGTCAGTCAGTCTTCCAGGCAGTCAGTCAGTCTCCCAGTCACTAAGACTGTCAGTCTCCCAGTCAGTCAGTCAGTCTTCCAGTCAGTCTCCCAGTCAGACTGTCTTCCAGTCAGTCAGTCAGTCAGTCTCCCAGTCAGTAAGCCTGACAGTCTCCCATTCAATCAGTAAGTCCCCCAGTCAGTCTCCCAAGCAATCAGTCAGTCTTCCAGTCAGTAAGCCTGTCAGTCTCCCAGTCAGTCAGTAAGCCTGTCAGTCTCCCAGTCAGTCAATTAGTCTTCCAGTCATCGCCTCACACCCTCCTCCACATCTCTCTAACTTCCTGTCTACCAGTGTCTGTGACCTATAAGAACACCCATGCTATAGACATGCTATAATACTGGCTGAAATGGCACCCTAAACCTCATTCATAGTTCACTATTCAGTGAGGGAAAAACATATTTGATCACCTGCTGATTTTGTCTGTTGCCCACTGACAAAGAAATGATCAGTCTATAATTTTAATTGTAGGTTTATTTGAACAGTAAGAGACAGAATAACAACAAAAAAATCCAGAAAAACGCATGTCAAAAATGTTATAAATTGATTTGCATTTTAATGAGTGAAATAAGTATTTGATCCCCTCTCAGTCAGAAAGATTTTTGGCTCCCAGGTGTCTTTTATACAGGTAACAAGCTGAGATTAGAGCACACTCTTAAAGGGAGTGCTCCTAATCTCAGCTTGTTACCTGTATAAAAGACACCTGTCCACTGAAGCAATCAATCAATCAGATTCCAAACTCTCCACCATGGCCAAAGAGCTGTCGAAGAATGTCAGGGACAAGAATATAGACCTACACAAGGCTGGAATGGGCTACAAGACCATCGCCAAGCAGCTTGGTGAGAAGGTGACAACAGTTGGTGCGATTATTTGCAAATGGAAGAAACACAAAAGAACTGTCAGTCTCCCTCGGTCTGGGGCTCCATGCAAGATCTCACCTTGTGGAGTTGCAATGATCATGAGAATGGTGAGGAATCAGCCCAGAACTACACGGGAGGATCTTGTCAATGATCTCAAGGCAGCTGGGATCATAGTCACCAAGAAAACAATTGGTAACACACTACGCCATGAAGGACTGAAATCCTGCAGCGCCCGCAAGGTCCCCCTGCTCAAGAAAGCACATGTACAGGCCCGTCTGAAGTTTGCCAATGAACATCTGAATGATTCAGAGGAGAACTGGATGAAAGTATTGTGGTCAGATGAGACCAAAATCGAGCTCTTTGGCATCAACTCAACTCGCCGTGTTTGGAGGAGGAGGAATGCTGCCTATGACCCCAAGAACACCATCCCCACCGTCAAACATGGAGGTGGAAACATTATGCTTTGGGGGGTGTTTTTCTGCTAAGGGGAGAGGACAACTTCACCGCATCAAAGGGACGATGGACGGGGCCATGTACCGTCAAATCTTGGGTGAGAACCTCCTTCCCTCAGCCAGGGCATTGAAAATGGGTCATGGATGGATATTCCGGCATGACAATGACCCAAAACACACGGCCAATGCAACAAAGGAGTGGCTCAATACCCTTATAGCCCTGGTCAAACGTGATGCACAACATAGGTTATTGGGCGCCTCTGAACCACTCTGCCATAACAACGACAGCAGTCTCTAGTTCAAAACTATTTTCATTTCAGTTCAGCCCTGCGTGAACTTCCTGTCCTACTTAAACAAAGGCCCTAATCTCCATCCAGGCCCCTACAATCTGATATGTAGAATCAACATTCGTAAGAGGTGTTCCCTGCTGTTTTTAGTCCTCATTTGACAGGAAAATGGGGAAGTACAGAGGCTACAGATGTAGATTTCCACCAGTGGCTGCAGCTTTCACCCTAGACCACCTTAGAACACATGAAATCGTTAACTCATGAAAAACCGTGCCCGGGGCACGAACAGAACAGAAACAACTGTCACATGATCATCCATTTGAAATCTCCTTTCACCTGAAAACTCCCAGCACATTGAACTAGTGGGAGTATGGCCTCTACCCTTCCACAAGCACCTTGCCACACTCTGAAACCTACCTCTGAGACAAGGCAGGATCACTCTTTAAGAACAGTGTGTCTCTGTAGGAGCATGGGTATTTTGACCTGGTGATCACGTGTCTGTCGTCCAGATGGAGTCTGTTCTCCATGTCATCTCCCGCTCCCACACTCCGACACACACACCCTCTGACACACACGCACGCATGCACACAATTGTTTGAATGAACAAACAAAAATCATCTGGTTCATACCTGAACACAGGCTGGTTTCGTCTGTCAAAGAGAGCACTTACCCTTTGTATAATTGACATTCTAGCAGCTTTCTTGGACTCCCAGACTTTAGACCATGGGACTAACCACAGTGCTATCTGGCCATAAAACTTTCCAGTTGAGTTTGCTGTCACCGAGAATGACAAGTTGTTGATAAGTAAATGAGCTCTGTCCCCAGAATGAAACAAATGCCTGGTTACTTTCTCTGAAATATCAATGAGTGAAGGGAAAAATGGCATCTGATCAAAAAGGTTTTTCTGTGGTTCTCAGAATGAAGTGACGTCATGACTTACACTCGTATTTCACTTCCCTTCGGTTCAGAGTTGGTAGTGGAGAAACCCCAATGTATCACTTGTCTTCATCAATCTCACTCACGGCTTTGTTTTTTTTTTTTCTAAATCATCAGACAGCACTTCTTTTTAACTGTGAGTAATCTGATGATGGTAAAACAAGGACAGTTTGAAATTGTGTAGACATTTTACCCATCTCCATGAGGAAAAATACACATTGGTTTATTATGGACATAAAAGTTACAGTCGGGATCAGAGTTAGAATAAGGTTTAAGGTTAGGTTTAACTTAGTTATTTTCTGTTTTATATTTGTAATTCATTCTGAACAATTTGCAAATGTCATTTTCAATTTGATATTAGGGACCATTTCTGTGTTAATCAGCAGCAAAAAAAATCCTAATTTAATCCATTTTGATTTCACATTGTAACACAATAAAATGTGGAAAAGTCGAAGGGGGTGAATACATTTGAGAGCCACTGTACTTCATTGTTAAATGGCTAACTCCACTACAGTGCTTACAGCAGTGTTTCTCAACCCTGCTCCTGGCGCCCCCCTGCCCTGCATGTTTTAGATCTCTGCCTGCCCTAACATACCTGATGTAGCTCATGAAGGACTTGATAATGAGCTGATCATTTGTATCAGGTGTGACAGAGCAGGGAGAGATCTAAAACATGCAGGGGAGGCGGGCGCCCAGGAGCAGGTTTACCAGAAAGCCGGGTAATCGGCTTTCTGGTAAACCGATTACTGTCCAAAATCACCAAAATATATATTTTATAGTTTAGACAATTATGACTTAATTAGTGGTGAAAGTGTCTGTTAAGCAGAGAAGACAATTCACTAATGAACAAAGTGTCATGGGGGTGATGCTCAGTCAGCCTTCCTGTCAGTGTAATGGGTGTGATGCTCAGACAGCCTTACTGTCAGTGTCATGCAAATCACTCATTTTAGTGACAGTCCAGAATGACAACAACGACATGAGAGTCTGTTTAAATTGTTTATTAATACCCACAGCAAGAGAGTTTGAGCTAAGTTGTTCCTGTAAGAAACTCTGGGTACGAGTGCTGGCTAAATGATTTATAACGTAAACATGAGCCACTTTTAAATATATTAAAATAAGAAAATTACATTCATTGTCATAAATGGTGCTTAACTTGGGCTGCAATAGGTGCTGGCACTCTTATTGGTACCGGTGCTGTTTGTATTAAGGTAAAAGAGCTCCAATAATCCCACGCCAATATTCTGAAAGGAAAACAGGAGCTCAAACAGTACATACCCATTAGCTAAGTGGTAACTGACATTTTTCATCCTACTTTTACAAAGTACATTACATGCACGAGCAAAGTTGCCTGAAGCAGTTTTTTTTTGCCACTGAGTTAATGTCCGGTGAAACTTCTGTGTGACTTCTGTGCGCCCTCAGAGGAAGCACAGAAGCTGTGCGACATCACCATTGTAGTAGCCAACAGTCCACTGGGAGTATCTGAGCATGTTTTAGCACATCACATAACATTTCTGCATATAAATAGCCTTTCATTTCCAGAAGTCAGCCGACATTGGTCATTTTTGACAGCGGTAAACAGCGGGGAATGTTTGTTGAATGAGCAGAGGGCAGGATTCGAACCCACGCAGCAGCAGGGCATGCACTGGAGGCAGTGGCTTAGACCATCCGAGGTCTCGTAATTTAAGATCCTTAAGATAATAAGGTAGAAAACACTAATCAACCGGAACACACACAAGCTCCTTTGGTGACAGGTATTTGATCTTCTGTCAACGCCTCAAAATCAGTTTAGTTTCTCCGCGTCGCTTTCCCAGAACTTCACTTTAATCCCATTGGAAAAATATAAAAATAGGGTAAGAGGATCGGGACTGGGAAACCAAAACAAAATACAAATACTGGAACGGCAAAATATCTGTTACAACATTCAAGATGTGACCACGCATTAACAGAACGGTAGCCTTGCACAGCCAATCCAACAAAATCCCCACATGGATTTTTGCATAGTACACTCAACGCTCCTCGACATCCAGCTTCCTAATGGTCAAGAGGTACAAAAGTCTCCGAGGGGAACCACTGACTCAAATGTTAAGAAGAACAGCAATCTAATGAGATCCCACAGACCACCTAAAGGGAGGCGTTTAAGTCCGTTGGCATGTTGTCGAATGGCCCGGGGTTAGAACAGTTTTCCACCTCTATTTAACACTATCGTGGATCTCCCACACTTCCCATATAGAGAAGTATGGCGTTTGACAAGGCTAGCAAAAATGGCCAAACACTATCTTAGCTGACCTCTGAGCATCTCGCTGGCATATAGCCACTGCTAGAGGGCTCTATTTCCGTTGACGAAGACATGAGAGCCTTCTCCAACAAGCTCCCCGGAACACTGCTATTGGTACCAAGACCTAGAGATGGAGCTAACCCAGGAAAGGTGAAAGGTAGCTGGGGCAAACCATTCAGTGGGATGGGTAAGGGGGTGGAGCAGAAGGGAAAGTGATCGTCACCGAGAGGAGCATGGTTGAAAGTGGTCATAGTTGGCCGGTCCGCGTCCTCCACACTCCCCTGTCTTTCCGGACCCTTTCCCCCACGGCAGATGTCTGAATCTGGGCTCATGAGTGCCTGGCGTTGGGCCTGGTCCTGGAGGATCTCCACACGTTCATAGGAGGAAAACATTGTGAGGGAACATCCAGCCCTGACTTCTCCACCCATTACCCCCAAACTGTCCAACTCGGGGAATGCGAAGGGCAGCTTGGGGAACATATTGCCATGGATCAGAGGAGCAAGGCGGAAGCCGAAATGGGGGACAGTCACAGGAGTCTCGTCTGAATCCTCCACGCTTTCCTGACTTTCTGGCTCTTCTCCCCCACTGCCGATGCCTGAATCTGGGCTCTTCAGTGTCAGGCGCTGGGCCTGGAGCTTTTCAACACGCTCATAAGGAGACACCAGGAGAATATCTTCACCTCCACTAAATACACATCCTCCTCTGTCCTTCTCCCCACACTCCATCCCTCCGTCCTCCACCCCATCCGCCATCCCTCTTTTAGTCCCCCTGTCCTCTCCTCTGTCCTTCTGCTTGCCATCTTCCACTTGGACACTGGCGCCACCTGCTGGTCCGTAAGGCGAGTGCGCCGAGCAAGGGTCCAGGTTGGTGGCGGTGAGAGATCCAGGCCGGGAGCATCGAGACAGGAAGTAACTGCAGTTGGAGTAGCTGGCGCTGGATGACTGGTCGCAAGTGCCGTCCCACCTCTCCTCCAGCAGTGGCACAGTACCCGTCTCTCTCCTCAGGGGGGCGACTGAGTCGAGCTTCTCGTGAATCTCTATCTGAGCGTCTTCATGTTGGAGGGCAGCGGAAAGAGATCCAGGACCAAGCCAAGCCTGCGAAAACACACACAGAGAGACAAGCACACACAGACACACAGACGATATGTAACATTAAAGTTACTATTGGTAATCAGTAACGTCACTTTTAGATTGACCAAACGCTGTAACGGAATCTGAGCACAATGAAATCTGAGCGCAACTCAGCTGTTAAAAAGGGTTATAGAACACGAAAATTTGTTTCATCAACTGGACATCTATTGCAGAACTACACTCCAGGACTCACCCTGAAATTTCCATTGAAGTCATGGTCGAGCCCGCCAAAGAACTTGGAGGGGTCTGGTATAGGAGCAGTCACAATCCTCTTGAATGAGTTACTGCTAAAGATGAAGAGGTAGTTGCGGTGAATCTAACTACAGAACGTTCCATCATTTCAAATGAACCATGTTCCCGTTTACAGTCAGTTCACGTTCAAATACATAATAATTTACGTCTTAATTTCGCCATTTTCCTTTCAAAACATCGCCACCCAGCGGGAGGCCCAGAGGTGTGTTTGTTTGTGTGTTTTTCTACTCACAGTTTTCCTTGGCAGCAGCACAAGCAGACCATTAGCAACAGTACAACCACCGACCCGACCACTGTGATCACGATGGAGTCCTGGTCCATTATATCGAGGCCACCTGAGAACCAGACCGGAGGAACAACACAGGACATACTTAGAACACACAATATGTGGAACACTAAAAATAAGCTACCGCGCGGGACTGGCATGGACTGTTGTTTATTTCTATTTGTGCCTTTACGTTTGTTTTGTTCAGAACATCTAGTTACTAAGCAGAGAGGGAAGGATGGAAGAGAGAAGATCAGCAAGACAAATACATTTGCTGACTAAAACAGAGCGCGCTACTCATCAGGGCCCAAAGGGCTTAACACTGACGCTCGCAAGTTCTTACTACAAATGTAGGTAACTTAAAAAGACACACCTTTGGTCTTTGTTTCTCCCACGGCAGACACCCACAATGCACTGGGGCTCCAGTCGCTCCACTGAGACTGGGCTTCAGGGTCGTCTTGGGCCATGACCCTTACCCTGGCCTGGTACCTCATCCCTCTCTCCAACTTGTCAGGGTCCAGGTCAAAATGGGTCGTCTTTTTCTGAATGAGCACCTCCTCAGCATCCTGCAACACCATATAACACATATAATACAGTTCTGTATGTAGTGTATGTGTACATTAAGATAGTACTTTACTTTAAGAACTAGTGTATGTGTACATTAAGATAGTACTTTACTTTAAGAACTAGTGTATGTGTACATTAAGATAGTACTTTGTGAAATAATGTGTGTTCTTTAAGATACTACTTGGAGCAGTTGTGTATGTGTATTTCAACATAGTATTTTACTTTAAAAATTAATCTTTCTGTCTACTCTTAGTCTGTCTGTGTTTTTGTCTGGCCATCTCTCACTCTCTCTCACCATCCAGTCCTGTGTTTCTTGTTTCCACTGTAGTTGAAAGTCGTATTTAAAGATGAATCTAGAAATGGGAGCACCAGGTGTCCAGTCGATGGAAGTGTTGGTGATAGTGGGCTCGTCAGGGGGATGCATTTTAACTGTTCAAATACAAAACATCACAGTTAATGTAGTCCTGGTGTTAACACTATAACAGCTGCTTCTAGAGTCAATGCAGTCCCATTGTTATCACTATAACAGCTGCTGTTTCAGTTAATGTAGTCCTAATGTTATCATTGTAACAGCTGCTATTTCAGTTAATGTAGTCCTAATGTTATCACTATCACAGCTGCTACTACAGTTAATGTAGTCGTAATGTTATCACTATAACAGCTGCTACTACAGTTAAAGTAGTCGTAATGTTATCACTATCACAGCTGCTACTACAGTTAATGTAGTCGTAATATTATCACTATCACAGCTGCTATTTCAGTTAATGTAGTCCTAATGTTATCACTATAACAGCTGCTACTAGAGTTAATGTAGTCGTAATGTTATCACTATAACAGCTGCTACTAGAGTTAATATAGTCCTAATGTTATCACTATAACAGCTGCTACTAGAGTTAATGTAGTGCTACTTCTATCACTATAACAGCTGCCTACTGCTAATACAGTTAATGTAGTGATACTGCTATTATAGTTAAGTCAGTAGAGTGTGGTAGTAATTATAGTAGTAGTGGTGGTAGTAGTTATAACAGTGGTAGTATAGTAATAGTAGTAGTAGAAGTAGTGGTAGTAGTAGTAGTGGTAGTAGTAGTCGTGGTGGTAGTGGTACTTGTAGTAGTGGTAGTGGTAGTAGTAGTGGTTGTAGCAGAAGTAGCAGTAGTAGTATTAGTTTGTAGTAGTAGTTGTAGTGTACACTTACTGTGGTAAAAAGGACGATATGTGTTATTAATCTGAATCATATTTTCTGAGGTTCCACAAAACACATGAATGTTTATTTCATCTTCTGGCCAGAAGGACTGAAAATAAATGTCACAAATGTTCACAGAAGTTTCCCGGTCATCTACTGAATGTTTTAATACAGAGAAATTTAATAAAAATGTAAATGTTTACTTTATAATATGTTCTTAACATATTGTTATTAATGTAATAATGCATATTTGACCAAGCGTGTCTTTTTAATTGTTGTAGTAACTCACCGAAATGTCCTTGACGACGAGGGTGCCACCTCTCAACAATGTGTTGGAGCCTCCCAAAGATTGCATCTCACATTGACTGAAGTTAAACAAATAGAACATGGTTAAGCACACACAAATAGACACTAATACCCTACAAATGATGAACACACACACACACACACACTAGGCAAATCTGTAGCTGAACCCCAGTATCAGAGTCACTGTTCCCTTAGAACAACCGTGTCTCACGGCAGCCAGTCCACTACAGCTCGTGACCTTAAGGTGCATCTTAAGTCACCATTACCTTGAAATGCCGTAATATGTCCCATGTAGGGTGCATGGCATGTCTGGAGGAAGGCCCGTGATGTTCAGCACGCAGGTGACATTACAGATGAAATCATTGACACACTGCAACCCTGTGAGAGGTGAGAAATGACACGACTTTCAGACTCAAACATCCATTCGGGGCTGGATGTGTAGCCAAGTTAGCCAAGACATTTTGAAGTCTTAAAGCGAGTGGTTTTAATACAATGGGGCACATAGCCGCATTGTATTAATGCACCGCTATGCGCCCCATCTGACATAATGCACCGCTATGCGCCCCTTTCACAACCAGCGAAATCCCAGAATGAACCATTTGTTTGGCATTACATAATGGAACACTTCACAAGCTGTCACGTACACTACACCGCCGTGCGCCAGGCTTTATGAAGGTGCTTATAATACGTACTCGGGGTTGACTCACATGGCTGTGTTGTGCTGGAGCAGGTTCGTAGGGGGAGGAGGAGGGCATCCAGCAGCAGCACTGGCAAGAGGAGGCGCGTCAGAATCTCCATTACAATGACCTTGGTCTCATTCTAGAACCTGGTAGGAGACATTCGCAGCAGACAGCAGGTGTCTTAGATGAGCGTGTTCTCATTCTGAAACGTGGTAGGAGGCATGCCCTTGGCAACAGCTGACATGTGGGGCACTACTTTTAACCAGGTCCCATAGAGTTCTGGCGTAAAGTAGGGCACTTAGTAGGGAATAGTCCGCCGTTTGGGTGACATGTGAAACATGAGAAAGAGGAATATGAAGTGGGCTTGGCTACTTTCCACTGTTGGTCTGGCGTGTTTGGATTTTGGTTTGATCACTTTTTGGTCATACGTTTCACCATAGGCACTCACACACACAAGAAGGTTAACCATAATTGCTCCTTTAAGTCGGTTGGGATATGCACTTAATTCACATTAAAGTGACACAAACGTTACCGTTTAAAAACAAGTGACATTTATGTTCATCAACTCTCCAATTTGTCTCCAGCTTTGAGATTTTAAACTGCTCTTTTGAACATGCACCATTTAACTATTAATGTTGTGATTTTACCTGCAACATAAACACCACCATGATCATCACCTCTATCTTTTAACACATCTTTCATCTGCCAGGTGTTTTTCATCTAAAAAAAGGAGTGAAAATTTCCCCTATCTCACCTCAGGCTGAATAACATCAGTCAAACCACAGTGACCTTTAAATAGGAAACTACCACATTAGAACAACAGCCAACAGCACACTGCCCATGTACAGCAGTGGAAAGTGGTCTAAAAATATATAGGTCTAAAATGCCATTCTTTAGAAAAATATCATGCTAATTATGTTATAACAAGGTTATTTGGGCTTTAGCCATTTAGCCGACACGGAGCTCTGACGCGCCATTCAGTTTTCTAACAATTCGACTGGTGAACACTAGGAACTGAATCAAATTGGCAAAGAGAGCCGGTCATTTGGCGCCGTGATTTCTTTATTTTATAATAAAAATAATCTACAAAAATATTCACCAAGGACTGAATATCCGCACTGCAGGATCAAGTACTGGGGAGAGTGCGTCTTTGTGATTCCCATGCATTCTTCCTGGAGGGTAAAGCCAGTTAAAGGAAAACATCAGTAGATCTAATAATTCAAATAATAATAACCCGTTTGAACATGGATTTCACATTCACTTTGTAGCAGGATATTGCCTGACGCAGCAGCTGTCAAAGGTGTTCCTCCTTCTGAGACCACACATTTTATTGTGACAAGATGAAATCAGAATGGATTTATTTAGGAGTTTTTGCCACTGATCAACACAAAAAAGTCCATAATGTCAAAATGAAAAATAAAAAATCTACAAATTGTTCTTTGAAAAGTCCATGACGTCAAAGTAAATATTCCATTTAGATGAGCCTCTACCAGCTTAGCATTTCTGGACACAAGAAAGGCCACCCAGTGTTCTTTATAAAATTGCTCAAGCTCCGTTAAGTCGGGTGGAGACCTTCTTGAATCTCCCTTCTGAAGACTTGGTTGCACCACAACTCAGGTGTCATAGCAAAGGGACGAATAGTTATGCAATCACAATCAATTATTTTTATTTTTGTTTCTTTAATTAATTTAGAACAACTTGCATATTTTATTTTTTACTGCAAAATGATGGATTATTTTGTGTCGACCAGCAGCAAAAAACAACTAATTCATTATGATACCAAATTGTTACAAAATGGTGAAAAGACCAAGGGGGTGATCATTTTTAGAGCCACTGTATACTTGTACTTATCTGGTTCATTCATCAGGGAGTGAAACAGCACGATTGACACTCTCACACTCTCTGAACACAGTGTGTTTTTGATTTCGTAGGGTAAGGGTTAGGGTTAGAAGTTCAGGAAAATGTTTGAACAAAGAGAGAAGTCTTAGTTCTGAAAACATGGTGTTTGTTTTCAATGTTCTCTCAACGGCTGACAGTATATTTTCACTCTGAGGAATTTTCTGACGTCAGAACCAGTGGTCAATAAAAAGGACAAAACATCACAAAGGCTTGTATTTGCAAATTACTATTTTTTTTTTTTTTTGCAATAACAGCCTATACACAATATAATGCATTGTTAAGTATGATATTAAGTTCAATAAAATATATAAATACAGAAGCAATTAAATTCATTTTCACAAAACAAACAACCATTTATCTCAAGTAGACACATTTTTATTCAGACTTATCAAGTACTAACCAATCCTGTATTCTTGTGCTATATTTTATTATTTTAGCTTGAATAAGTGTTGTGAGATACGCTGGAAGTTTCTGCAAGAGCACCTTATAAATAAAAAGGGGGAGCTTCTCTCATCTTGCATTAAGAAAGGCTCATCCACCCTTTTGATACAAAATAGTCCAAAACAGATATGAAAGTAGCCTGGACTACTCAATTTCCCCTACCACAATTTACAGGCTTCCTGTGCCATTTCAACAATAGCACCTTGCTCTATCCTGCAGGGAGTAGGAACAGGTGTCCATTCGAAAAAGATAGCCAGTTTAAGTCAAGTGGCAATGAAATGCATCGATAATAGCATATTTTTTCAGTAATGGAAACAGTGCCTTAATTTATTTGTTTTGAAAAGAGTCACTATGTTACTGGTATACTATTCTTCAAGCTTTCAGTAGTTTTCCACATTTTTGCTGGATTCCCTTTAAAGTCAGACAGTGTGTCTATGTAGAAGTCTGATTTAGCTTTTCAAACTTCGGTGAATAGATCCCTCAGTGGCTTATCCACCAATCCTGTTTTTCTAGCCTTGACCAATTCAGCATTTCTTTTACCTCAGATAGAGCAGACATGAGCCATGAGTCGGATCTACTTCACTCTATATTTCTTGAAAGGTACATGCTTATCTGCAGCAGCAGTAAAATCCTAGAAGTAGCTTAGGGCTAATGTACGTTCTAATATAGCTAAAGTATATTCAAGGTCTATTCTGTAAATACGATGCGCAAAAACTTGTTCAGTGGGGTTTTTGAAGTTTGTTTTAGGAATGAGGAAGTGATAAATCTCCTAATACATACTGACACACAATTGCACAAGTAAGGGGTGTGTTGCCGGGCCAGTTCTAGTCATATGCGACATAAGCGGTTACTTAGGGCCCCACAACCGCTAGGGGGCCCCTACCGCTAGGAGAGGGGTCCCCGAATAACATTTTGCTTAGGCTAGAGCAGGCACTGGTGTGTTGTAAATGATTGACATGAGTCTGCACACGCACCAAACAACACACACACACACTCACTCAGTGGCTGAAGTTTACAAAACCACAATGTCCTAGTTTCACAGAATGTTTACAAGCCTTTTCCAATAACAAACAAACCCCAAAACCACCAACAACTATGTCCTCTCCTCCTCTCACCACAACTGCTCTCCTACTCTCATGATCTCTGTGGTCAGGAGGAGGGTGACTTTTTTTGCTGCCAAAACTCTGGGGGGGGGGGTGGCTTCCACGAAGCGGCTAGGGGGTTCAACAAACGCTTCAACTTCGGGACACAACCTTGGAAGCATGAAATTCTGCGTCGCTGCTGACTTGCTTTAAGGGGCCATCAGGGAGTGAAATGGGCCCCAGGATGGAGGGGTTCATTTGGGATTCACCGTCAGTAACTAATTCAGTCCCTCACACAGCCTCTAAGTCCGTCAGTCAGTCCCTCCCCAAGTCAGCCAGTTAATTTGTACTTCTCTCAGTCAGTCAGTCAGTCAGTCAGTCAGCCCCTCGTACCCTCCGCCTCATCTCTCTAACCTCCTGTCTACCTGTGGTAGTGTCCCACTATATGAACATCCTGCCACCCTATTGGTTATACATTACCCTCCTAAAAAAGCTGTGCAAATATGTCTTGATCTTGTCACCCAAGATACAGTATCATATGAATCTAACATAAAATTGTCATTAAGGAACAATATTTTTTACCAGAACTGACATCATGTTTCATTGAGATACGCAGTAAATATGAAGTGACTCACGGGCTAAACTCATCCATCAACATGGGAAAGGCCAGATAAAAAACACAAAAGAAATTAAACTAAAGCATGTTGACCTGTCACAGATCAGGTAACGGTTATATAAAGATGCTGAAGTGTGGTGGTGGATCTGTGATGTTGTGGGGCTATTTTACTTCCAAAGCCCCTGGGAACCTGGTTAGGATACAACCTGGACTCCAATTATCAGGAAATTCTGTATCTGCCTGGAGGCTAAAACAGGGTTGTTGTTGGATCTCCCAGCAGGACAACGATCCAATGTATACCTCAAAATCGCAATTGCCATCACAGCCCTCTGACCCGAATCTTATTCATAACCTATGGGGTGATCTGGCAAAGAGAATCCGCAAGCGAGGACCAAGGATCTGTTTCTGTGCAGAGGAATGGTCTCAAATCTCTTCCCAATTGTTCTGAGAATTAATAATGACATTTTATCACAGCCTTTTTTGTTCATATCTACCTAGGGCATCAATAATTCTGGAGGGAACAGTATCTAGTGCATCACATTCCCCACGGGCCGGGGTCAATGAGTAGTACAGAAAGTAGGTTTTAGGGTGAAAGACCCGCGAGGGGTGCAGGGTTTCGGTTCAGCCCAGTCTGAACTTTATGTCTTACCACACTGCGGCCCTAATCAATCCCCTACCACATGCGTGCATGCACACACAGATGCAAAATTCAGTCCCCAGCCTCCTCCAGAAGGTCTTTAACCTTGGTGGGTTACTGGTGGCCCAAAAGTTGTGCAGGGTTTTGGTCCAACCAAGCACTATAAATTGTTTGCATAAATTTTTTGAAATGCCAGCGGTACACAAACATTTATCTGTCTTAAACTTCACCTATTAGTTAGATTTACATGCATAGAAATAGAATGAAGGAAACACAAAAATCATTGACTGGAATAGGGATTTAAATATGCATTTAAGACTATGCAGTAAGTGAAATCCAGATGAACAATTTTTTCTAAGGTGTTTCCTTGGTTTTAATCTTAATTGACAAGAGAGTGTGGAAGAGATGGAGAAGCTACGGACCAGATTCGAGCTCATGCTTCAGCAGTGCATGTTTGTGAGAGGCAGTGTCTTAGACAACACTCACATAATAACAAGATTAATAATAACAGACATCATCATCACCGTTATCTGAAAGAGGCCATTTGTAAGACCTTTACTGTGCTAGAGGCATAAATACAGACGTTAATGACCAGAAGACATCTGCTGTTATTTTTTTAAGTTATTGTTTGAAATGTATACTTCCACAAAAAACTCTTCTCCACCTTCTCGCCGGTCCTTCTATCAGTTTGAATTGAATTGTTGTCTCCTCATACTCACTTTAGGAATTGGACTAGCTAATCACCCCACTCGAAACCACCCTGGACTAGCTGATCACCCCACTCAAAACCACCCTGGACTAGCTAATCACCCCTCTATAAACCACCCTGGACTAGCTAATCACCCCACTCAAAACCACCCTGGACTAGCTAATCACCCCTCTATAAACCACCCTGGACTAGCTAATCACCCCACTCGAAACCACCCTGGACTAGCTAATACTATTCCAGTCTTGTTCAGTAAGGGAATAGGATGAAGTGTCATTGCTTAAATTCGGTCTGGTAAACATTAGAGGCAGGATTCTACGCAGTGCCCTTTCAAAGGGGAACAACTGCCACATGATCAACCATTCATCCAAGTCCCACATTGCAAACAAATCCTTGATTTAAACGACAAAATTAGTGACAAAAGATGGTAGCCATGTCCAGCTCTAACACACAAATGTTTAAATGAAAACCAAGAAAATCATTCGTAGTCCACATGAACACATTCTGATCTCATAGTTCCAAGTGAGCACTTACCGTGTACATCTTTGAGCTTCTAGAAGCAATCGTTGGAAACCTAGGTTTTGGCCAGTGTGACTAACAACTTCTGTATCCTGTCTCAAAGCTCTCCAGTTGAGTCTGAGGACTGACAAATGTTAAATTATCTAATGGCCTTAGTTGGTTCCCCGTCTGATGAGTCAAGCCAATCATGCTCTCTGCCTGTACTCAGATAAAGGTTGCCTCTCTTCTATGAAATGTCAGTGCGTGAACTGAAAAATAGCTGATGACGAAAAGGGATTTAATGTGGTCTTCAGAGTGAAACCACAACTTCTACCTGTTTCTCGCTTCCCTCCAATTCAGAAGCGTTAGTGGAGAATCCCCCACCGCCCTTTCAGTTAGCTTTTTCCACTGTTCGCAGACGCTCTTTTGATCTGTTCCCTTTTTTTCAAAGTCCTCAGACAATACTTCTGTTCAACTGTGGGTGATAAGACGATAGTAAGGCAAAAGCCAATCTGACCTGGCTGGGACCATTTTGCATTCTACATTCTGGTGTGGGGGGGGTTTGGAAAAGAAGTTGCGGTTGGACTTAGGTTAAAAATAAGGGGTTATGTTTAGGAAAACAGGAAACTGAGTGGGAACATGAAACTGAATATCTACATACACGAGACACCAAATGAGATTTGCTGCCCTCAGGTGGATATAGAATGAATTGTGAGGCAAAAAGTAGTCTCTTCTCGACCACAGTAAGCACTGTGAACAAAGAATACACCCACCAGCCATAACATTATGACCAGTGACAGGTGAAGTGAATAACACTGATAATCTCGTTATCATGGCACCTGTCAGTGGGTGGGATATATTAGGCAGCATGTGAACATTCTGACCTCAAAGTTGATGTGTAAGAAGACCAGTCAGGGTGACCATGCTGACCCCTGTGACCACTGCCGAAAGCGCCTACAATGGGCACGTGAGCATCAGAACTGGACCACGGAGCAGTGGAAGGTGGCCTGGTCTGATGAATCATGTTTTCTTTTACATCATGTGGATGGCCGGGTGCGTGTGCGTCGCTTACCTGGAGAACACATGGCACCAGAGTGCACTATGGGAAGGCAAGCCTGGCGGAGACAGTGTGATGCTTTGGGCAATGTTCTGCTAGGAAACCTTGGGTCCTGCCATTCATGTGGATGTTACTGTGACACGTACCACCTACCTGAGCATTGTTGCAGAACATGTGCGTCCTTTCAGGGCAACACTATTCACTGATGGCATTGGCCTCTTTCAGCAGGATAATGCGCCCTGCCACAAAGCAAAAATGGTCCAGGAATGGTTTGAGGAACACAACAAGTTCAAGATTTTGATTAGGCCTCCAAATTCCCCAGATCTCAGTCCAATCGAGCATCTGTGGGATGTGCTGGACAAACAAGTCTGATCCATGGAGGCCCCACCTCGCAACTTACAGGACTGCTAACATCTTGGTGCCAGATATCACAGCACACCTTCAGAGGTCTAGTGGAGTCCATGCCTCGATAGGTCAGAGCTGTTCTGGCGGCAAAAGGGGGACCTACACAATATTAAGCAGGCGGTCATAACGTTATGGCTGATCGGTATATGACAAACAATCACAATTCTTGATACATATTCCCCGTATTTGGGTGATTCACCTACGGCAAAGACAAGGTTCCATCATTACTCATTTTTATTGTCAAATGCATACAAAAATGAAACCATGTTCCTAACAAAATAAAGACCATGGTGACATTAGAACAGGAATTGCATATAATAAGTTCATTCCACATTTACATGGACTGTCATAAGGGTTGTGGTGTGTTCATCAACTAAAACGGTTCAGTCCGTAATCTGTCTATGTGCAGAGCAGAGCCAGACTGTCATCAGACATACAGAGTGGAGCTGTATTGGGCTACTTCTTACATTCTGGAGTCAAACTAGAGCCTCAAGACAAAAAACAGTAGTGAAACGTAATGTCAATATTTGAAGGCTTAACATATATACATATGCATACATTATATACATACATACACATATATGTGCGTATATATGTATGTATGTATACATACATACATACACACACATATATATACATATATATTTACACATATACATATATATACACATACACACACACACATATACATACATAGGTCAGAGCTATATATATACACACACACACACATGCCTTCAAATATTCCACCATAGTGTTTTGAGGAACTCACACTGATGTAATTTCCAGGTCCCTGATAAGTCTAATGAAACAATGACCAACTAACCAAATTTGGAACTCAAGCTAACCAGACTTCCTCCAATGACAACATAATGCAAACATTCCTGGGTAACGCCAACCCTCGTCACGTCCAAGCACTAGAATACCCGTAACCCCTACCACCAATCTAAGGCCACGGACTGGTGCAATTCCCTCCAAATCATTCAGATCAGGATAAGGGTAAAAGACGATTCAACAGTACCTACAGGCACATTCAACCCAGATCCCTCACGCAATAATCGCCACGCAGAAGGGAGCTTGTCCATTCCCCCTTCCGTTCAACCCCGATCGTCGTTCGCTCTCGTCCAATCGCGCGGTCCTCCACCCCCGCGCGCTCTCTCTCTCTCATCCGATCACGGGGCAGTGTTTCCCGAAGCCGACGGAGATGACGTGCTCGGGCGCGGCTCGGGTATACCACTCGGACCAGGCCCCGTCGTACACGGACACCCCCGGGTGGCCGCATTCGTGGGCGGCGAGGGCCACGTGGCAGGCCGTCACGCCCGAGCCGCAGGACGCGCAGAGCGGATGCGCGAGGTCCACGCCGGCCCGGGCGAACAGGTCCCGGAGCTCCCCCCGTGGACGCAGGTGGCCGGTCGGGGAGAGGACGGAGGCGAAGGGAACGCTGACGGAGCCGGGGATGTGGCCAGGCTCCGTGTCTGGAGAAGAGCACAGGTCATATTCTCACAAAGGCGTACAGGTGTACGGTGCATGTGTGTGTGTACGTGAATTTACAGTGGGGCGTGTCCACACACGTGTTCTGTGTGTGTGTGTGTGTGTGTGTGTGTGTGTGTTTGGTTGTTGTTGTTGCTGGGGGAGCCCAGAGGGAGGCGATGACTCGGCTTATCTGTCCGTAACACGACGCAGGCCGTCGCCGACTAGCCACTGAGGTATCCGCCCCTTCCTGTTACCGCTGAACAGCCGAGGTTATCAGGGCAAATGACGCTGCTGATAGTCGGGAGTTTGGGCAATGTTCAAACACTGACAGTAATGGCCCCTTCTAAAGGGCGGGCCGAGATAACGTCAAACGAGAAGCAGCTAGGGGACTAGAGCTCAGTGTCAGCAGTTCTGGGCAAAGTGTGTGTGTGTGTGTGTATGTGTGTGTGTGTGTGTGTGTGTGTGTCAGGCCCTGTTTGTAGAACATGTGAAATAGAGTCACAACAGGGGTTTGGCCTAATTTACACAATCTTGAAGAATGTATCGCCACCCAAAGCAACCCAATACCTGCCTGCTTTGTTGTGTCCACTTCACTCAGTGCAGATGTGTGAGACTGTGGGGACGCCTTCAAGCACACTGTTTGTCTGATACAAAATAGTGCTGACTGATGTTTTGATCCGTGACCCGACCTCATTTGGCTTATCAGCTTGTGCGAACAGAGTGGGCCTTTGTCCTTGTCTGCAAACAGTCGTTGTATGTCCTTTCATCAGCTTTTGATCAACTCAACAGCCATTTTAGGAGATGAGCCCCCCCTCCCTCAGGTCTCCAATCAGCTCTGAGACGAATTAAGGAAACTAGGACAGAGGAGGCAAGGACTTGACTGCTTAAAGTGTTTCGAACTCCACCCTACTCCTAACTGGCCTTGGTCAAACTCGTTTCGTTTGGGATTCAGCCCGCCTACGAGCAGGAAGTCACACACGCAGCTGACCCGTGATTCAGGGCTAGACGACGTCCACAAGTGGCTGCCGACAGTAATACACCAACACACACCATTCTGAGTGTGTGCAAGACCAAGATATCCGATATGAACGGGATATGAATGGACTCAAGAAATCAAATATCGACATACGGGGTCGTTTGCCATAACCCCATTGAGAAAAAGACAATTTGTAAATTAACAGGAATCAACGTTGACATCCCAATTGTTTTAAATAAGTCAGTGTGTGTGCGCGCGCGCGCGTTGTACTCACTGTCTCTGGGTTCTGGATCAACGCCAAAGAATCGGCCCTTGGGTCTGGCATCCACCACCTGAAACTCTTTACTGTCCAAATTATCCAGGATATCCTCGTATGTCTTGACCCAGGATCGGTTCAGGGAGGCCCTAAACTCAGTTTGCTCTGGTCTATAGTACCGGTCACTCACTGGAAGTCCTTCATTCACCCAATTCTTGAGTCCTCCGTTCAACACGGAAACCGAAATGTGGCCGAACACTCGGAACATCCACCAAACACGGGGCGCAGAGAACAAGCCGAAATCGCTCGCGTCGTATACTATGACGTGCGTGTCATTTCCAATTCCCAAATTGCCAACGTAATCTGCAAAAACACGCTCCGACGGCAGCATATGATCAAGCGGAGACGTTTTATCGCAGCATTGGTCTATGTCAAAGAAGGCAGCACCCGGGATATGTCTCTTTTTGAACTCGCTCTTTGCGTTGCGCTGGAGTTTGGGTAAGTACCAAGATGTGTCCAAAACGCGGAGTTTAGGTCCGATGCTTCCACCGTTGACTGCGTCAAGGAGCCACTTGGATGCAACAAGAGCTCTTGCTTGGAGCGACATGGTGAAGAGTGGAATTCCAGAAGTGGAACAGGTACAGTCGTCAGGAGCGTGTTAAAGGAAAGAGCTGTCCGATGAGAAATAGCACGCCCCCAACTCAGAGCCTGTAGTTCCAGCAGAAAGGGAATAGAGGCGGTACCTACAAGGGCGTGGGGGGGGGGTATTTTGCCCCGTTTTTCCCGGTAGAATGGGTCTATATCGGGCCTGAGTGTCAAGCAGAGTTCTTCTTTGAAGTTGGTCTGCGGATCTTAACCGAATGCACGCTGCCTACACTGCCACCTACTGACCGGGCGAATGGGGCCAACCGCGGACTCCTTCAGAGCACACTTCTAAAACATTTAAGAAACAAACAAAACCAAGGCATAAATGAGCTTGGAGCTTACGTTTACATTTGATGTGGGTTAGGGCTGTGGTAGGGGCTAAGGTTAGGGTTGCCTCTAAGTCCATGTCATGGAGGTATGGCCTTCCAAGCCTGCCGCTGAATCGCAAACCGAACCGCACCCCCTGTACACTTTCTTGGACTGGTTAGGGTTTTAATAAATGCATCGACTTCGAGACACGCTTGACTTGAATGGTGCATTAATGCTGCCCTCATTGCACATTTAGATTTGTCATTTGTACTTGCATTTGCCTTCATTGCACATCTATACATCCCACTTGTAACATACACTTAATACTTCTGAATGTTCTGCCCTCTTCTATTTGCGCGTCTGGTTAGATGCTAACTGCATTTCGTTGTACTGTAGGCCTATTTCTACTTCTACAAATCATATATATATACATACAATATTTTTGTAAGTAATTTGTAAACTTAAAAAAAATGCCATAGAAGTTTCAAATTTATTTATCAATTGTACCGAATAACACGGCGTCATCCTGCACAATGAAATTCTTGTGACATGGCACCAAGAAAAATATATAAAGCTGTTTATACCGATTTAATGTTTTGAAGAAATAATTAATAGCTGCTTCACTATCTAACCAAAGTCTTGGAAATACAGAAACCGTATGAGCGGTAGAACTAACTCAATCTTTAGGGCCGCCCAACTTTTCTTTCCAAAACGTTGTAATTAACCCGACTTAGTTTTTCACTTAGGGAATTAATAAATCAAGGAGTGTTGAGAACAGTCCGGAACCATTTGATTGGTGCTCTATTGTTTCCACACGATTGTTTTTCCTCAGACACTCTTCGCCGGACGTGACTCACATGTTTCTACCGACGACGTTGCTACTGAAAATAATTTATTTTACTTGTTTGTAATTTAAAACGTTAACAAGTTAAAAAGTAAGTTGCACTGCAACATGTCGGCGTCAATGATTAGGAAGGGGCTGGAGTTGCTAAGCGATGACTTAAAAGGTAAATGATCCACATAAACCAAACAATATTTTTACCTAGCTACCTATCGGCATGTAGCAGACACTTACCCAGACCGAGAGACGGTAGTGAGGGCGTACAGTTTCATAATTGTTCGTACTGTGTATGAAACGTGTCAGTAGCGTTATTTGGCTTTCCAGGCGTCCCCATTTGTAATGTCATTATTTGTATCAGATAAACGACGTCCACGTCCTCTTTGCAACATTATACATCACACACTGCACTGTAAAACATCGTGTAAGGTGCATTCCATACGCCATATAATACCATTATGCGCTATCTCACTGGTGCAAAAACTCCGGAGGACAGATGTTCTCTCTCCTCTCTCCCGCTCTCATCCTTGGGTGTTAGACAGAAAGCAGAAGGGTGCAGCCAGGAAGAAGCACACCCCTAAGAAGGCTGAGATGATGAACCTGGTCGGCACCAACAGGCAGGGCGTGAGCAAACGGGTGCGCCGGCTACAGGGCCGTCTCGGCCCTGGGAAAAGCAAAGCCACTGTCAAAGACAAGAGGGTCAAGTCCGCAGTCGGTGAGTGAAATGCAACCGAACACAACCCGTTCTATACGTTCCCCAGGGGGTTCAGAGATCTCATCGTGCCGTACAGAACTAGGTGGCCAGTCCTCTTCTAGCTGTACCGGGTAGGCGTGTTAAGAGCGCCCTAACTTTCAAGGCCACAACGTTGACCAACACGAGCCAACGTTTGGGTGCCCCCGGCGACGGCAGGAGACCTCTGGTGGGAACCAGATACCCATGGTGACCGGGTGGACGCGGCGCCTGCTGACTGCTTACCGCCTGGTTTGGTCTGTTGTCTTACTGCCTGGTTTGGTCTCTTGTCTTGTCTTCCCAGAGGAGTTCAGGAAGAAGCAGGGGAAGAGCCACCTGACCTCCAACCTCCGGTACTTTCTGAGGACGGGCTTCAGCGCTGCAGAGTCAGAAACTGCAAAGGTACGACACAGGTTGCGTCCCAGTTGACAGACCTTTTCCCTATATAGTGCGAAACCTTTCGCTGGTGCCTTGTGGCTACATGAGGAAGTGCACTCTAAGAAGGGAATAGGTTGCCATTTGGGCTTCAGTTTGTCCCCAAACCCCTACCAGCATAGTTGTCCCCAAACCCCTACCAGCATAGCTGTCCTCAAAAACCCTACCAGCATAGCTGTCCCCAAACCCCTACCAGCATAGCTGTCCCCAAACCCCTACCAGCATAGCTGTCCCCAAACCCCTACCAGCATAGCTGTCCCCAAACCCCTACCAGCATAGCTGTCCCCAAACCCCTACCAGCATAGTTGCAATAACAGTTAAAGGGGATGCAACAGCACATGTTCTAAAACTGAACAAAGGGTATTGCAGATGGTTTTCATCCATTTAGCACCCAATAAATTGAGTCTCTTTTGGGTGATTCTATCAGTTTATCTTATGGTGACAGAGGACTGATTCCTTCCCTTTTTGTGTTCCTCAGATTGTCAGTCAGAATTCCGGCAGGCAGTCCCGCCATCGTCCGGACCGCACGGTCCCCAAACCCCCCGAGGAAAAGTCTGTGTTCACGGAGGAGGAGTTCGTACAGTTCCAGAAGGAGTATTTTGGGAGGACAGTTGAGCAGGGGAACTAGATTCTACCGTTCCGGAAACTTCCAGTGCTGTGCACTTGCTCACTCAATGTCATGGAATAGTGTCACTATTGGCTGAAGAGCTTCCACTTTTCCTGCAGTGTTCAGTCCATGCCAGAGAGTGGGCGAGTGCACACTTCAGGAGAAGACTGGTTTATTTGGAACACAGATAAGGCTTCTGGTACGGAGACTGAGGACTGGCTGAAGAGACTTGACACCTGTCGGATTTCAGTGTCAGTCAAAACTACTTCCTGTTGGACTTGAATGAGGGACTGAACCTAGATTTAGGTTGTATTTTGTCTGAGTAAACAAGTAAGTCTCCAACGGGAAAAAAGTGTTTTTTTTTTACTTGATTTTCAGAGGCCGTTTTTCTTATTGTATCTTTGTGTTTACAACTATGCAATGACACTGAAGTAGTTTGCTTACAGTGAATATTACAGTCAAAAAGCCTTCCTTACAGTGAACATTACAGGTAAATAGCCTACCTTACAGTGAACATTAGTTAAATAGCCTACCTTACAGTGGTTATCGCAGGTGAATGGCCTACCTTATAGTGAACATTATATTTAAATGGCCTACCTTACCGTGAACATTACTGTTAAACAGCCTACCTTACAGTGAACATTACAGTTAAATAGCCTACCTTACAGTGAATATTACAGTTAAATAGCCTACCTTACAGTGAACATGCATGCTTTTCTGTTTCTGCATTATACTCTTCTTCCTCTCAGGATAATTACAGCCAGTAAAGTTTTTATGTAAAAAGCAAAGAACAATGTACACTGGGTAGCGTAAAAAATTCAATTCCAGGCACTTGTGGAATGGACAGCATGATGAAGGCGTAAGCCGAAACACATGTTTTTATATGATCGTCTAGCCAACACATTAAAGGCTTTATAACTTTGAAATCCACGAGTGCCTGGAATGTAATTTTTTATGCTACCCAGTGTACATTGTTCTTCGCTTTTTGTCTATCATCTCCACTCCAAGTGCACCAGTGGTGGTTTATAATTTTTTGAAAACCTGACGCGTTCCTGTTACAACTTCGTTTCAAAAGGTTTTATGTATTTGAATGTTTTAAATTATACCACAACAAATGTGGACACAGCACACTGCCGTTTAAATTGAGGATGGCAAGTTTAAAAACACAGTTAAGTTTTCTTCTCCATGAAAGTACCTCAAATATACACAAGATACATCTCAATAGAAGAAACCATAAAATAAAACATTTATTTACCAGCCGTTTTTTATTTTAGCCAGTGTAGTTTTCCGCGTGGTAACTTTATACTGTTGCAGGGGTACATCTGAAATTTGGGTTCTCAAGAGAAGTGAGAGGATCATGAACTGTCTGGCAAAATCCCAAATTAACCCTTTCCTCTTTGATGTGAAAATGACCAAAGGTGTAGTGGCTTGTATTGACAATTTTGGGGGGAGGAAATACGTTTATAATTTAATAAATGTGTAGTTCTGGTTGGTTCTCTTGTGTCATTAATGCGGGACAATATATTCAACAAAATTAACCTTCTACTGTACACTTGTACTCTCTAGTATAATCATATTAGATTATTAATATTAATTCAAAATAAGCTCACTACGGTTTTCCACGGAAGCCCTGAATTTATTATTTTTTTACCCAGTGTCCTTCGATTGCTATCTGGCAAAGCAGTTGGAATTCAATCACTATCGCTAGCTAACAGTGTAAGCAGTTGGAATTCAATCACTATCACTAACAGTGTAAGCAGTTGGAATTCAATCACTATCACTAACAGTGTAAGCAGTTGGAATTCAATCACTATCACTAACTATATAAGCAACAAAGATGTGGTGAGAAAGACGTGGCCAACATGGCTGAATTGGCAGGAATGGTTACAACCGTTGCCATTGAGACCGAGGATAAGACATCCAGGGTCATCCAAGGCTTCACTTTGAGCAAAATCGTGAATAAGGGATTGTCCAAATTAGACAAGATGAAGGAAGCAGCAGAAGGAAGGGCTGGAATTAGTGATCAAGGTCAAAGATGAGCTACTGGAAAATTATCCATCAATCCACTTTATTTATAAATCCACTTTATTTATAAATCTGTGTTGAAACACAGTGGCTAGGAAAAACTCCCTAACGGGCTGAAATTTAGGAAGAAACCTAGAGAGGAACCAGGCTCGGAGGGGTGACAAGTCCTCTTCTGGCTGTGCCGGGTGAACATTTTAAGAGTACATGTTGTAATAATTAATAAATGCTTGTGGGCTGTGTCCAGAGTCTATAAATCCTAATCCAGGTCAGAAGGATGACCAGATGGACAAGGACAGGGACAACCAGGTGGAGGGGTGTGGTTATCAGACTGGCAGCTGGAATCGTCAGGTATCGTCTTGATCTGCAACACGGCCAGGAGGACTTTGGACAGTGGCAGCAACGAGTCTTTAGAGCCTGGTGCTCGGGAGGTGTGGGCCAAGACCTCATGTTCTCCTAAGTTTGAACGGAGCAGGAGAAAATTTAGAGAGTGTATTCCTTTATACAGTGGCGAAGGAGAACTGACCATACTCCCCCCCGGCACATTAATATAGCAGCGTAAAACCTTGGGACTGAGACAGAAAAATTATCTTATCCTCTGAAGAGTGGGAGGAATAAACTCTAGTCAAAGTTTTTCATATGCAGGGTGTATAAACGATAAAGTTACAATTCTACTTGCAAGCTCTATTGATCGGGTCAGCAGTGCAGTATTTTAGGCCTGTGTCAATATGCCCAGGGCCTCCCAACACTACCAGAACAATCCATAGGGCGTCTGAGGATTTTTGAAAACTCTAGGATGTCCTGAGGACCTAACTCAGACAAATATAGAAATGTGTAGATTTTTGTGCAGGGTCACAGTCTGAGTTATCCAGTTAATGTAAGAGCAGTTTGTGTTAAATGTCTTGCTCAGGGACAGAACAACATATTTTTAATCTTGCTAGCTTGGGAATTTGTAGCAGCAACTTTTTGTTGGAAAAATCTTACCTTAATTCAAGGTTAGATTTCTCTAATATTTTGTCACTGATTAAACAACACAAACATAAGTATTAATAAAAACTATTCATAGCCTTTTTTACTCAACTTTACCAAGAGTGCCAATAATTTTGGAGAGCTCCTTGCCTGATAAATTGGAATATTTCAAATAAATGTATCCCTTTTTTGTTTTAGGTAAATTTATATTTCCAATATTTTATCGTCATTCCCCACACTTCTCCACCAGGTGTCACTTTTCCGTTGGTGTCACTGAGCAGCACCAACCTGTCCTTTTAGACTGACTGACTGTTCACCTCCCCCGAGCTGGTTTATACTGGTAAGATGTTGTTGGTTACAGGTCTCTGTTTTCCCTATTTCTACTCTTCACAGCTGTTCCTGTCCTCTGTCCACCATAGGATTCAGGGAGGTAGAGGATGTCCCTCTTCCTCTCTGAAATCTTAGGTCTTAGGTATCTGCCATTTGCTGATGCTGTAGAACTAAGAGGCAGCGCCCCCTGCTGAGGAAGCAGACCTTGAATTTCAGGGTGGGAGAGGATGAATGCAAGTTCAAAACTACTGGTGCTTCCAAAGATAGATTTGTGTTAAACCAAATTAATTAATTCTGGAATTAATAATGAAAACAAGTCACCATAATTAATAAGCAACAATTCCAATAGTATATTTGATCTTTTTTATATGATGAAAAGGATATCCAACCACAACAAAAATAAACGTGAGTGAGATAAATATACAGATTGGGTTTGGACTGTCAAGACTTCCAGATTTTAATCAGTGCAACATATTTAACTGTCAGATCTATTCTCAAAGATAAACTTATCTTGTGTTGAAAATCAAAGTTCAAAATGCAGTGAGCAGAACATATCTGTTTTATAGTGAGGGGTGTCGACAGACCAGACTTCCTAGGTACTGTCCTCCAAATATGTAAATATGAACGAAACATCCTCTGTCGGGAGGAGAGTAAAAAAATACCTCTCTCTATGAATATATATTCATATATATATTCATATAAATACAGCTCCGTATATATACAGCTCTGGAAAAAATTAAGAGACCACTGCAACTTTTTCTTTCCTTTCCAAAAAAGTCGAAAAGGAAGGTTTTGAGTGAGGAACAGAAGGGTTAAAATTTAGAGACCACTACAAATTGAACACTTCTCTTCCTAACTCAAAACATTCCTTTTCAACTTTTTTGGAAAGGAAAGAAAAAGGTGCAGTGGTCTCTTAATTTTTTCCGGAGCTCTATATATATACATTACTATATATGTAATTTTCTAACTCCCAATCCTAACTCCTAACACGATCAGAATGGTTGGTATTTCAGAACCTTGATAGCAGAGCGCACACACACACACACACACACACACACACACACACACACACACACACACACACACACACACATATAGGCTCACTCAGTCACTCACTTATTCACTCATTCAAATTGCTAAAAAGAAATAGAATTCATTTAAGAGCCAACAGTCTAAGATGTCCTGTCTAACCCGATAGACAAGCAAAGATGTCAACAACAGCTGGACTGAATTCAAGCATAGCAGAAGACTAAACTGATGAAATAAGCTTGACTGATGAATGCAGTGTGCAGTACATATCTGGAGATACAGGATGATGTAGAAAGACCAGCTTTTCTAGTTACTGCCCTACAAATGGAAGCAGCATTCTGCTCTGTTTGGAGGAGAGAGACAGAGAATAGGAACGACAGGAGAACAGTGCCTTGTCAGATAAGACAATTCTGAGATCTGAGATGGCAAAGGTAAGGAACTTCTATATTTCCCAAAAGTATTTGGTTTCATTAAACATCCCATTAGAATGCTATAATGAAGCTTATTATCAAGCCTATCTTCAATTTTGTTGTTGACCAATTTCGTTGTCCTGTAAAATGTAACGTGCTTTAAAGAGGCAATATCTAAGATTTGTACTTTACTACTAGCATAAAAATAAGCAAAATTACCATCTGATTTCTGCAGTTAATGTCTTAAATTAATGTTTCAAATAATATCTTTCTAATCTTTTTATATTCCCCATTTTAACTTTCTTGCCGGTTTGTCCATCAGTTTGCATTGACTTCTAATCTCCTAATACTGTACTTGCTTTAGACACTGGCAGTACTACCCTTCCCATCCTAAACCACCCTGGAATAGCTACTACTATATCGGTCTTTTTTGGTAAGGGAAGAAGAGGAGACAAATCGTGTTATTGTTTAGAGGCAGGATTCTCCACAGTGCCCCTTTGAAATACTGCTAAACTAAACATAAATTTGTGTGTGTGTATGTATATATATATGTACAGTGAGGGAAAAAATTATTTGATCCCCTGCTGATTTTGTACGTTTGCCCACTGACAAAGAAATGATCAGTCTATAATTTTAATGGTAGGTTTATTTGAACAGTGAGAGACAGAATAACAACAAAAAAATCCAGAAAAATGCATGTAAAAAATGTTATAAATTAATTTGCATTTTAATGAGTGAAATAAGTCTTTGATCCCCTCTCATTCAGAAAGATTTCTTTCTCCCAGGTGTCTTTTATACAGGTAACGAGGTGAGATTACAGCACACTCTTACAGGGAGTGCTCCTAATCACAGATTGTTACAGGTAACGAGCTGAGATTAGGAGCACACTCTTAAAGGGAGTGCTCCTAATCTCAGTTTGTTACTGGTAACGAGCTGAGATTGGGAGCACACTCTTAAAGGGAGTGCTCCTAATCTCAGCTTGTTACCTGTATAAAAGACACCTGTCCACAGAAGCAATCAATCAATCAGATTCCAAACTCTCCACCATGGCCAAAGAGCTGTCTAGGAATATCAGGGACAAGATTGTAGACCTACACAAGGCTGGAATGGGCTACAAGACCATCGCCAAGCAGCTTGGTGAGAAGGTGACAACAGTTGGTGCGATTATTCGCAAATGGAAGAAACACAAAAGAACTGTCAATCTCCCTTGGTCTGAGGCTCCATGCAAGATCTCACCTCGTGGAGTTGCAATGATCATAAAAATGGTGAGGAATCAGCCCAGAACTACACGGGAGGATCTTGTCAATGATCTCAAGGCAGCTGGGACCATAGTCACCAAGAAAACAATTGGTAACACACTACGCCGTGAAGGGCTGAAATCCTGCAGCGCCCGCAAAGTCCCCCTGCTCAAGAAAGCACATGTACAGGCCCATCTGAAGTTTGCCAATGAACATCTGAATGATTCAGAGGAGAACTGGGTGAAAGTGTTGTGGTCAGATGAGACCAAAATCAAGCTCTTTGGCATCAACTCAACTCGCTGTGTTTGGAGGAGGAGGAATGCTGCCTATGACCCCAAGAACACTATCACCATCGTCAAACATGGAGGTGGAAACATTATGCTTTGGGGGTGTTTTTCTGCTAAGGGGACAGGACAACTTCACCGCATCAAATGGATGATGGACGGGGCCATGTACCGTCAAATCTTGGGTGAGAACCTCCTTCCCTCAGCCAGGGCATTGAAAATGGGTCATGGATGGATATTCCAGCATGACAATGACCCAAAACACGCGGCCAAGGCAACAAAGGAGTGTCTCAAAAAGAAGCACATTAAGGTCCTGGAGTGGCCTAGCCAGTACCTGACTTACTTTTAATGAAGTAGTACTTAAATCACTTTCAATGAAGTAGTACCTAAATCACATTCAATGAAGTAGTACCTAAATCACTTTCAATTAAGTAGTACCTAAATCACTTTCAATGAAGTAGTACATAAATCACTTTCAATGAAGTAGTACCTAAATCACTTTCAATGAAGTAGTACCTAAATCACATTCAATGAAGTAGTACCTAAATCACTTTCAATTAAGTAGTACCTAAATCACTGTCAATGAAGAAGTACATAAATCACTTTCAATGAAGTATTACCTAAATCACTTTCAATGAAGTAGTACATAAATCACTTTCAATGAAGTAGTACCTAAATCACTTTCAATTAAGTAGTATTTAAATCACTTTCAATGAAGTAGTACCTAAATCACTTGCAATGAATTTGAACCTGACTCACTCTTTCATCATATAGTTTGGATGAAAGTGAACGGTATGGATTGACAGTGAGATGTTTATTGATTTTATGAGTGGCCAAAGTCAACAGTCAAATCTGTCATATCTTACCTGATTGACAAGCAAAGTCATCAACAATGAATGATCTGCATTGACGCACTGAAGGGGACCATCAAAAAATCAGAAAAGTATATGCTTTCCTCATAATTCCCAGAGAAATGTAAAGAATTTCCCACTTCCACTCTTCCACAGGCTGCACCTCACATCCCCACCAAAGAGAGCATCTATCAAGAACATGCTGATGAAGGTGTGCCCCGGAAGCAATGGAGCTGTGGTTCTACCTACAGGTTTGGTGAAGGCAAGGTATGAAACTCTCAATAAACCGGGAGATTTAATTAAACTACACAATTTCACATGAATCTCATTCCATGATAGCATGGTACAACAACATCTCTCTAATGGACAACTCCATTTCTGTCTTTGTCGATGAGTGAAAAAGGAAGAAAAGAGAAAAACAGTGACTTGGAGTTTGTCACGGACATAGACTTCCACTAATTCTTACATAAATATGAATCTAGGACCTGCTGTACAGTAGACCTACCTATATTCATGCATGGTTTGTATGACAAATATCATCTAGACTCAATTTCAGAAGACGGACCTTCTGGAACAAAATAATTTGTCTGTACGACAGAATCCTCAACCAGGAGTTGGTCCTGCCGCTCAGAGTATTGCTGAGATCATCAAGAAGGTATCAGGGTCACTTTCTTCTCTTACACAAATCTTCTCTGCATTGTTTCATAAAGATGGATTTATCCTTTCGTAACTTCTGTGGGTTTTGCAGCAAACGATTCTTGGAATATGGCTGACATCAAACCTCAACAGTCATTAAAACACTGTCATTTTTGCCAC
>JACXGI010002070.1:60223-79592 GCA_016801175.1 Esox masquinongy | reverse complement strand
AGCCGAGCTAGCTTTAGAGCATTTCACTACTCTTGTCACTTCCACTGCAGACAGGCATGCTCCATATAAAATAAGCCGAGCTAGCTTTAGAGCATTTCACTACTCTTGTCACTTCCACTGCAGACAGGCATGCTCCATATAAAATAAGCCGAGCTAGCTTTAGAGCATTTCACTACTCTTGTCACTTCCACTGCAGACATGCATGCTCCATATAAAATAGTTAGGGTGAAGAACAGATCCAACCCCTGGTTCACTCATTATATATATGATTCTATCTATGGCACCAGCTGAGGCTAAAAAAACCCATCAAGTTTCAAGTTCTGATTGACAGACTTTTATACAACCGTTAGAGCTTTATAAGTACGTTTGTGATTGTAAGGGGATCTGGACAAATGACGGAGAACTATAAAAACCCTGAAAAACAAGTCCTCATTGCCAAAACAGATCATTTTGGAATGTGGGCTCACTACTGGTAAAAATGCAATAGTTGATGCCTAAAATCATCAATTTATTGCAGCAGGCTCTTTATTTAGTAGTAACTAAACGAAAAAGAGATAAATTATAATCAAGCATTTCATTTGCGTAGGACCACTCAGATGTTAATAATCAAGGTTTTTCTCTGACTCCATTCACTGTAAAAGATGTCCTAAATGCTTTACTAGCTATCAACACTAAGGAGCTGTAATGTACAGTATATTTTTAATCTAACATTAATTTCTGGAGTTATTCCAAAAGCACAGAAACCCACCCATGTGCTGCCACTACATAAGGGGGGTACTAGTGACCTTAAAAATGATCGTCCTCTCTCTAAATTGTCTTGCCTAGCAAAAATTCTACAGTCTTTGTAATATACATAATTGTGGTATTTTAAGCTTACAACAGCATTTTGAATAAATATATATAATAACATTATATATATATATATATATATATATATATATATATATATATATATAGCTCCGGAAAAAATTAAGTTCAATTTGCAGTGGTCTCTTAATTTTAATCCTTCTGTTCCTCATTCAAAACCTTCCTTTCCATTTTTTTTTGCGAAGGAAAGAAAAAGGTGCAGTGGTCTCTTAATTTTTTCCAGAGCTGTATATTTAGACCTGGGCACAGTACTATTATTGCTACTATATTGGTTGTAAATGACATTGCAAAAGCACTCCATGAAAAACTTAATTGTCTGGCACTTATTCATCAATCAAAGACTTTTGATATCGCTGATCATTTCATTTTGATGAAGAAATTGACCTGGTTGGGCATGGCTGTGGACACCTGCTTATGGTCTCAGAATTACCTAAGTGATTGGAAGCCAGGCCCTTGTAACGGACAGGGTTGAATCAAATTTGTTAGCAGTTCATTAAGGAGTTCCCCAGGGTTCAATTTTGTGTCCTATGTTGTTCACTTTGAATGTACTTGATATCTGTAACTCGATTTTCATTTCTATGCTGATGACACAGTATTGTACACTGCTGTCTCATCTCCTGCTCATGCATTTGCATACTTACAGTCAGCCTCAGTGCTAAAACCTCTAGATGCTGTTTATTACGCAGCTTTGCATTTTATTACATATTTGTACATTTTTACATGGCTCAGCTCATCTGGAAAACAGACCAAGTTATCAGACTGACTCTGTATATAAAAAGGTTAAATGATTCCATACTAATTGTAAGGGTTACATTTTCCAAAATCTACTCAAAGTGTAAGCTACGCACGTATAACTAGCAAATGCTAGTTTTCAGAAGATTAGCTACTAATATGACTTTGAACTTGTGAGGGCTCATATGAGTAAACGGAATAAAGGAACGTGAGAAGTGGCAGCTTTTATGTCCTGCCACATTTCACAATGACATTCCACCCAACGAGCTGCTGGGAGAAAATTCTGACACCAAAGTGTGAGCCGATCTGGCCTTTTATCTAGCATTCTGGAAAGCAGAGCAGAGTACCACACACTCTAGCATAGAGGGTTAAGATATCGGAGGCCTGCAGGTTTAAGGTTTAACCAGCCTGTAAGCCAGGGGCCTCATAAATTTCACACTAAATACCAAAGTGGTCCATTTCAGAAATGTGCATGTTAAAAAGATGTCCTGTTACAAATCAGACCTCTCTGAAAACTGTGCGCGCAAAAACGAGCATTAAAAACTTTTGAAAACACATCGATTCACCCTTCATGCTGATTGTAATTCCACTGATTTGCTGCATAATGTGGAAATTCTGGTATCAGGCCATGGCAAGTTCAAACACAAAGCCATGGCAGTTCTGATCACATTTCTGCAGATGTGAGCAGAATGTTTAGATATTGTTTGCACTGCGTATTTCAAGTTATTCACTAGAAAGGTAAATGCCATCGCCAACACTTTAACGAAAAATATTAGTTGTTGTTCAATAAATAAATTAGCGTGTGAACTCTATAGACATGCGCTGTGTATGCCTTTTATTTGCAGAGAGTGTTTTTGCTGAGCAGTGAGCTGGAGTCAAACCCAAGCCAAGTCAAGCGGAGGCTGTGGCTTCGACAGCTGGTCCACCACAGGCCACGGAGAATGAACTCTGACTGCTGTGTGCCATCATCAATGTAACTTCTGCTGCTTTATCCAGCGGCTGGGAATAAGAGGCTTGCAGCCTAAGCCCTGTAGTAATCGTAGAGAAAGTCAGAATGTCCTTGAGTGATACAGGCCTTTAAATAAGAGCAGGGAGTAGAGATTATGGCCAGTAAATAGATCCCGCCTGCGAGGAAAGGACAACATATATCTATATAGGGAATGTGAGTAAATGTGTGGCGGAAGCTCCACGTCTTCCTTTCGTTTAGAGACGGGCCAGGCTTCGGGTCACCACTGGCAGTGATGACGCTAAATCCCGACCGCGTCAAATCCTCTTTGAACTGAGGGTTAATGCCTGTGTGCTGTGTCTAAATCTGTCTCAGTGTGGTCAATTCTCACCTACAGCATGAGCAAGAGGAACAATGTGAGGATACCAAAGACAATTTAGTGAGATTCCCTGATCTCTTGATTCTGAATTGATGAGATAGCAACAACTATATTTGGCTCCAGAAGCAGATGACCTATGATAATCTAGGGGACTGAACTATTGGTCAGAGAACAGTCCATATAATCAAATGTTAAGATGAATTAATATTAGAAAATACATTAATAGAGTTCAGGTCAGGTCTTTACCAATTCATTATATGACTGAACCAGTTTAACATTTTATCGAAACAATAACCTGGCAATTGAAAATCCTTTACGGTCTCAGTTTGTCAGAGCCAAAGACAAAGATCTGACCCATGACCTATGCCAATGACACAGCAGAGTCCATGATGGCCTATCATGTCTAATCATGAGCCCAGGCGACATCACAGGAGGCAATGAGATCTTAAGTCCCACACGGAGAATCAACACATCTTCACCACGCCAAAGCACTTCCCACTGATCCCTGACACTAACAGGACGAGCCAGCTAAGACATTTTATTGCAAAGGACTCGAGCGTTACTCCGAGACAGCCATGCAGCGTTTCTCTGAGTCTAGCTGGCAGTGTTTACACATTGAGCCCAATTCGTTTCCTCCACTAATAGGTCTGTGGACCAATCAGATCTGCACTGAAAAAAAAAAAAAATCAGTTGGAAACAGAGTTGATGTAATTGATCAAAGCACCGATAACACCGGTGTGCTTGTGTACATGCAGTCTGTCTGGGGCAGGAAGTGGTTCACTGGGGCGTCTTCCCAGACATGTTGGTATGGCTGTGGAGGGTCAGTGTCTGAGTGGGTGAAGGGGGGAGTAGAAGGAGGATACATGTGAAGTGTGTGTGTGTGTGTGTGTGTGGTGAACGGGTGTGAAGTATGCCTGGGGGAGGTGTGTAGGTGGGGGAAGCAAGAGGAGTTATGGAGCAACATCAGGGGAGCTGTGTGTGGATAAGTCCCGGGAGACACGATCCAGTTTCACATGGGCCAGCCTACAAAGGCCAGGTTGGTGACCTAGTTAACAGCTCTGGGAGGGCATCATTACTACCAACATACATGTCTATTCACCCTTTATTGCTGTAGACAGCTTCTCAACGGTCTCCCACTTCAACCCATTAGATGATTTTAGTGTTCAGCCAATGGGCATTTAAACTGATCAACTTGTTTTATTAATTTATAGTTACTTGTGTACTGTATTATCTGTGCATATTCAATGTGTGTATTCCATTATACAGCAGCCAACTTAATTTAGTGTTCTTTGTTATTGTGTCTTGTATGCAGCATTAATCACTTCTTCCCTCCCAGGAGAAAAGTGAAGGAGAAAAAATAAATAGAAATGAGAAAAATAGCTGGAGGGACTAAGAGGCACAGACAAAGCATCCCAGTGAGTGAGAAGACCAGAGAGAGAGACAGAGAGAAAGAGGGAGACAAAAAGACACACACACACACACACACACACACACACACACACACACACACAAACACGTCTGAATGGCTGCAGATGGAATAAGTCTGCCATATCCGCTGAATGGGCTGACTGTAGTTTGTCTCTGTGGGGATTGTTGTGTGTCCCTGTCTTGTGTTTCCTGGGGCGGCAACCCAGGAAGAATACCCACATACTCGACATTCTTCCCAAAATCTAAGCATAACACAAACTCATGGCATGCTGTATTCGGATCAGCTCACAGAAGGTCTCCCACGGCTCCATTTAAAGTGGATTCTCTTGGCCTGGGGCGACATATGAATGGTCCCACATCACAGGACAAAGGTCAAGTGACCATAGAGGTTGAATAACGCTTTGCCTGGCCATGCATTTGAACAAGCAGTATGTAGTTAAGTGGTTGAGCATCTTCAGCACTGTAATGCAGGAGCCTACGTACAAATGAAAATGCTGTGTGTGTATGTATGTGCGTGTGTGTAGACCATGAAAGACCCAATGGTAAGCCCAGTCACACCACTAACTAGTGATGCAGACATTTTACTGATGAAGACTAAACAGCAACAATGAAAATTCCTCCCTAGGGTGGCAACAGTTTTTTGGGTCAGTTTGACTGGAGACAGGATGCAAATCATGAGAGGAGATAAGCTGTTCAAATTCAGTTAATAGGGTGTCTACACGCTGACCTGCCACACACCTGCCCACGCACACCCCAATCCATCCAAGAAAAGCAGAACTACTTCTAATGCATTCACTTATCCAGGATAATAGATCGGGTAGTTTGGGTCCAGGATGTCGACCACCAGATCTCCAACTGCCAGGCTGTTTGAACAGCAACCAAAAAGTTGACAGATTGAATTACAGAGCCTAAGTGGTAACTACGACAACAACCCAGTGACCAAAATCATTTAAAATGTATTTTTCAGTACATATTTATGTTATAGTCCTATAACAACTGCAATGAGCTTAACATTTACATTTTAGTAATTTAGTTTACGCTCTTATCCAGCGCGACATACAGTTAATGCATACAATTTTAAAGCAAACAGGAACAACCACACAACTCCGTAGTAATAAATGCACCCGACTTAAAGAATGAATTACATGAAAAAGTCAGTGCTGGAAACAAGACAATACAAATAATTAGTTCACAAAGGCAACTGTAGAGTTATTCAAGGTACTCGTTGAAAAGGTAGACTTTCAGATGTTTTCTGAAAATGGGCAGAGACTCTCCCGTCCAAGCGTCAAATGTAACCAGGTTCTGCCATTAGGGTCCTAAGATATATCTGGCGCGACAACCAAAAGCCCAGAAGTGACTGAATGTAGACCATGGGTAGGGGGGTAGGGTTAGAGCACTGCCTGAACCTAGGGTGGGGGAGCTCTCATTGCAAAACACAGGAAGTTTGAACAGACCGCATCCACCCGGATAAGTAACCGGGAGATCTACCAACGGTGAGTTGTAGTAACCCAGATGTGAAAGGACATGTTCCTGGATCAGTAACTGGGCTGCTTCCTGTGCGAGGTAAGGTGGTACTCAACAAATGTTGTAGAGCAATGAACCTGCAACAGCGAGTTACTGCCTTGATGTTAGCAGAGAACAACAGGGTGTTATCTAACTGTGATGGACATGTCTTGGAGCAGACAGACCTTCGTGTGGAATAAGAGCAGCTCTGTCTTGTCATGGTTGAGCTTGAGGTGTCTGACATTCAGATTGATGAATGAGATGCATACTGCCATCAGTTTGGGGGAAAGAGAAAAACTGTTGAGTGTCATCTACATAGCAACAATAGGACCGACCATGAGGGGATGTGAGAGCCAAGTGAGAGTTAAAACGTTTTTGATAGAAAAAACACTGGAGATAACAGAAACCTGCATGAATTAAACAGGATTTTTTTTTATTTTGGGGTAAAAACAAAATCAGGCAAAGAAAGTATTATAGGGACACAGGTATGACACAAATCTAATTATAACAGCACATCAATAAGGCACTTTCGGGGTTTGTGGGAAACATAACACAGCTAAAGGCTGTTTTCGTGTTGCGTCTAGCTGTATTGGACAAATGCCACATCCTCAGTCAGGCCTTATTGTTTAAAAAAGTAAAGCCTTTCTTTCAACAGTGTTTGTTATTGAAACAGGTTCAAGAATATTTTACAACAACAGCCTGAGGGCCTTACATAGTGAAACACATTTTTACATGTTTTTTCATATGTCTTCCTTTTGTGACACTGGGGAAGGTTGTGTATATTTTAAAAAACGTGCTGATTCATGCTGGCAACACAAAGCTTACTGAAGAGGCCATAACAAAGCTCAGGCTAGGAAATATCCCCCAAAACCGTGTGAGAGTTGGTGTAGCATCAGTTTAGCAAACACAACTGGAATAATGAAAACCTAGAGCCTAATCTGAAAGTACATTCCCAAGACCAAAGCTGAGGTAAATGGTTGTAGACTGAAACAAATTTCACTAACAGGACACACCTATTCAAAAAACTACTTACTGGGACAGTGAAAGCAATTTTAGTCACCTCCACCTCCAAGCAGAGCTTGAGGCTGGTACATCATCTATCAGGTCTCATTTCATTTCATAGAGGCAAGGATAAATATGTAGTTAAGGCGCCCTCATTTCTACAGATGGGTGTCAGACAGGGGTAACGAGGCAGAAGAGGAGGAGGGAGGGCATGGTTACGTTGATGAATGAATATGCAGGTGTGTGAAGCAGGGTAGCAGGGCGTGTTGTGCCAGTTGCATGTCCCTAACTGCCTCCTGAGCCTGATTTCAAGCAGGCCAGACAACACAACAGCCTTTGAGACAGAGAGCATGTAACATTACCGGTGTGAAGGAACAAGCCTTCTGCCCGAGGTCTAAATAACAGTAAAGAGGATATGGTTGGGATCAACTAGGTTCTGCAGCGTTCAAATACCCACCCCAGCATGCCACCCAGAACACATGCCGTTTCAAACTTTAAACCATTAATATTGGAGTGTGGCCCTCTGAAAAACAAACCAATATTCCTGCTTTGGGTAGGGCCCAAAATCCCAAATAAACCCTAAAGCCCTACACTTCACACATCTGTGGAAATCAGAGAGGACTGGATTGGTGTATGTAGTAAGTTGAAACGTCCACCTAGCCTATCAGAAGGCAATTTGGAGCTATTACCATATTGATTAAACATGTCAGTCAACTCTGAAAGATGAATAGGGTGTAGGGCAGTGGTTCCCAACCAGGGCTACTAGGACCCCTGGGGGTACCTGGCCTATCAACAGGGGGTACTTGATAATACTCATGACACTATAGGCTTACTAGTGACATTAACATGAGGGGGTACTTCAGGGGTACTCCGAGCAGTGCAAAATCTTTTGGGGGGTACAGTAACTGAAAAGGGCCTCTGGCGTAGGGTGTAGGGGTCGATTTGAGATAGGCCCTATGAGGACAAGAAGAAGGAAAACAACTGGCCAGTATGAAAATTATAACCTAAGATATGAAATAAAAGCACATTTCATATGAAAATGTTAGTGACTCTGGATAAGAGCATTGGCAAAATGACTTAAATGTACTGGTACATTAAAAGCATCAGGCAGTGGTGCACTAAAGGCGAAGCCAAGCCTCTGTCTCTATGGTAATAAACGGTTACATACACTATTAATAACCTCTAAGCTCTCCTCAGTGGCACTGGCCTCTGTACTGTAAGCCGTTACGTTGCCACCGTTACGTTGCCTCCGGGCTCACGGTACGACAGGGAGAGGGGAGTCCTAAAGTAGTCCCTTCAATCTCTTTAGCTCGTCTTACTACTCAAGCCCAGTAAAGATACTGAAAATCATCAAAGATAAACAATTACTCTTTAAAAGACCCCGGCAGCCTTTCATTCTATTCTTTGATCATTACTTTTTGTGAAATACATCACTGCATGAGCATATACTTTTTCAAGCTTCTTTGAAAAATAATACAACTTACATTTTTACAAGACACCTTAGGAAAATGGTAGCATTCATGAACACAGATCTGATTGGTGAATGGGCAAACTAAAACCCACCTCCACCCAGATGAAACGCCAATGGTCTCATCAAGTCAGCCTTGGTACATCATATGGTTGGCCAACAGTACCAGCCCACTCAAACAGGCTGAAATGTCAGCTGTTTTGTTTTTTACTTAAACAAAAAGGGATTCATTATTCCCACCATCGCAGCGCGTAGTTTTTACAAAAAAAAATCACGTTGTTGACTGCACTGGAATTTTAAGATATCACGTTTGGAAATACCTTGTCTACTACAGACGAAAGCACACAAACCTTATACCACTTTCAGTCCTAGACAACACACCAACCTAAACATTACCCGTCAAGTTGAACAGGGTTTAATCTGACTCCAGGTGGGTGGGTGAAAAAAAAACCTCCAGGTAAGAGTTGCCAAGGAACTTACCCCTCCGTCGCGACAGCGAGCCTTCCCCAGGCTCCATGCTGGTGTGGAGAGGGTCTGAGGGGGGTTGGGGGGGGTACGTCCCTGTGGAGATGCTGTTGTTCTGGAGGGGTCGCAGGTGCAGAGGGGAGCTACTGGCGGTGTGCAGCTATGGTAGAGACGCGACGCTGCGGAGCGCTCTGCGACTGAGGATCAGCTCAGCGCGTGTGTTCGCGGGATGTGTGTGCGCGCGTGTGTGTGTGACACGGGCCCATGGAGACAGCAGCTGCCATGGATCACAACCCCCACCCACCACCCCACCCACCCCGACTTCCTGATCCCTGTTCATCATTACCGCCTCTCTCCCTCCCTCTCTCTCAGAGGGGAGGAGCAGCGAGAGCGAGGGCGGGCCAGGGGGTGGCAGGGAGTGGTAGAAAGTGACAGGAAGAGGGAGGACGAGACAGTTGAGGAGAGAGAAAGTCACAGCTGCTTCCCCAGACCAGTCAGCCACTGGCACTGCGTGACATTACATCAACATGGCCAAGGTCAGAAAACACACTGATTAATGACGAAATTCCTGACGATGAAACTCCTGCAAGATGTCGGCGATAGGGCACAAAGACAGCCGCCGGAAGGCTTCCGCTTATTCTCGACTTCAGACAACTTGGTCCCTTGACTGTATGTTTAGTGGAATTCCACCACAACGCGTCGGAGTCAGACACTTTGGTTGGAACCTCACCAGAATGCCCCAGTGAGGTTAGCCTAATTCTACCCCTGGGAGATCATTATTATTTTGGATTCTGACTGGATACAACTATGCTCAAGAGTATTTATATGATACATTACTCAGGAATAAATGTAATTGATTTATAGGTCCAAAAACATAGGTCCAATTTAAAAGCTCCTGACTACTGAGTCCCAGGTTCAACAGAGGAGCTGCCAGCACTGTGTGGCCGTGCCAACCTGGTGCCATCGTGGTGGACTGGCTTGCCAAGCTTTGTACCCACATCAAGGTAGATCAGGAGAAAGACCGGCTACTCCAATGCCCATTTCCACTGCCCATGAATCACCTCTCTAAGACCATGTGAACAAGTAGGCAGTAAATCACTTAACTAGATTAGCCAAATCCTGTTCTTTATATAAAACACACTGCCGAGCTCCCAGTCATTTGGTAGAGGCCATGGCCTATGGTGGTCTAACAAAGGTAGGGGAACGACTCTTTGTTGCCTCGCATTGCACATTGACTGCATTTGGGTGTATGTGTGTGTGTGTGTGTGTGTGTGTGTGTATGTGTACTGTATGTAAATATACACACACACATATGTATGTATGTGGGTTACTGTGTGTAAACTCAGCCTTTCCATACCCACTGCTTATATATAGACAATGGCTTGTAAAAGTATTCAGACCCCTGACCAATTCTCTCATATTGCTGGATTACAAATGACGCAATGACATGTCATTCTGTTTTATATTTTATTTTTAAACACCAACCCTCAAAATAAATTATTTTTAAGGGGCACTGTGTAGAATCCTGCCTCTAAACAATAACATGACTTCTTGTCTCCTCCTGGCCTTCCCTTACCCAACGAGACCGGTACAGCATAAGTTATTCCAGGTTGGTTCAGGGTTGGAGGGATAGTACTGCGAGTGTCTAAAGTGAGTATAAGGAGATTACAAGTCACTGTAAACTGATAGACGGACCGGAGAGAAAGATTAAATGGGGAATATGTCAGATTAATTTTGTAGAAAATATTATTTGAAACATTAATTTAAAACATTAACTGCAGATGTCCACTGGTCGTTTTTGCTTGTTTTATACAAGTAGTATAGTAAAAATCTTAAATATTGCCCCTTTAAGGTGACATTGGATTAAAATTTATTACTACTTTGCCAAAAGGGTGGCAGATTATTATTATTCCTGCGTTTTATTATTCAGCTTGTTGAAAGAGTACTCACATCATGGCTTGGCACTAATTAACTTATTTGTGAAATAATATTCTACTATTGTAGTGAAAATGTAATTCATTTATTCAAATTAATATAATAGTTTATATGAATTGCATAAAATCTGATTGATTTGTAAATGAAAGTCATATGTTATATGAACAGTACAATAGATGTTATCTTTAGTCAAGTCATAGCCAAAGTTCACCCAAACACAGGAATAAAACTGTTGAACTATAAATTCTTAAACATAATTTTCTCAAAAGAAACCGTAGGCCTAACTATTTCTTGCTTACAACAGTCTTGTAAGTCTTGTTTATTTTGGTTAAAATAAGACAGCAATAAATGGCGGCAAAATCATCTGACATCTATTAAAGAATGAATGACCTGGTTTGTGTGATTCAGGTGCGTAGTTGTTCCTTCCACAGAGAGGGGAAAATAAATCTGAAACACAAGTGAACTGGTTGAGAAATATTGAATCACCACCATCACATGATGAAATCGTTCCTCACTTCCAGATTTTCAGTAACATCTTGACATTAACTCTAAGACTGGTTACAGGAGGAAGACTGACACATAGTTACAGTGTATAATAAATGAGGTTGTTCAAACCCTGATTGGTCACCCACCCGCACAAACAAAATAACAAATATATACTGTTGAACTAGAGTCGATAATGGGTATATTCATAATAGCGGTAAGTAACCTCCAGAATTTGTTATATAAAGCCAAATTTCCACAGTTAAGGGCAGTATCCACACATGTTGCACTGTGCCTAAGAACTGCACTGGAATAATGACCTTAAATCATACCCGCTTGGGCCTTATTGCATGAGCATAAAACTCACTCAACAGACTGTAACAGAGAGGAGAGTGGGAATATTGGAGAAGCAAGTCCAGCCTTCTCCAGTGTGTGTCGCTGTAAGGTTTTAGATGTTATACACACCTTAACAATACATCCCCTTTGTATCATACTGATGAAAAGCACCATTACAATAAAACATAATGATACTTTTTCCGCAAAGTTTGCTCCTCCAATAAGCACCCAAGCCTACTTCATAGTTGCCAAAGCAGTCACCGGGGATTTAGTGTGCCCAAGTACAAACCAGGTTTTTAAAAACTTTATAAATGCCAGACTGCATGATTATCAAAGTAGCCAAACAATAAAATGGACGGGAACAAGCTGCAGGCTGACCACCTTAACAACTGACGCAATGGACTGAGTGAGTCAGCAGATGTTGCAGGACTGTGGCGAACCACTCATTATCATTACTCTGTAAAAGATATGAACTTGTTAAAGCAACAAACAAGCTTCCACGTCATTTACTTGCCACATTCAGTGGAAATCATTAGCTAGCCTAATGGATGTAAAAGCCACTACGTTATTGCCCTAAAACACTTTTCCCCAGCCTCAAAACGATTGAGCAATAATCAACCGTACGATTTCCAGAGGAATGGCAGCAGTGTGTCTCTATGACCAGTGTGGTGTATAGAACAGTGTGTGTGTGTGTGTGTGTGTGTGTGTGTGGTCTGTCCGTGCAGTTATCATTAAAATGCAGTCAAAGTCATAGTGATGGGTCCTGTGGGGTGTAAAAGTCACAGGAGAAATGAGCCAGAAACGCGTGTAACCACACCCAGGAACCAACACAGAGGAGAACGGAGGGACCAGAAAGAAAGCGGAGGAGTTGTTGATGGCTGGGTTTGATGATGGCCATGTTTGGATATATGCCGGCAGACATTCTCCAGGATCTCTTTATCTTTCTGTTTTTCTTTCTTCCCTCTTTCTTTGTACCCTTCTGCCAATTGCTTGCCGTTTTCCTTCCAGGACACAATGTCTGAACATTGCTCAGGCAAGAAGGTCACACAACATTCGTCACTAATTATACTAACCTTTGGGCCAGCCTGACTCTAGCCGAGTGACAGCCACTTAAAACACGCTGACAACACTTTGTTTGCTTGTATGAGAACTTTGCCAGTCAAACTCAAACATCTGTGCTAGCATATTCTTTCTTTGGAAAAGGAGAAAACTATTTGTTATTACTGTTGTTTGTCCCTCTTGAGACACTGTAGTCACAATCCAAAAAAACACTTCCTTAAAACAGTCCTGTAAACCAGTAGTACATTTTTATGTTTTTGCAGAGGTCACAGTCTTGCAACTTTACATTTAGCTCAGATATTATGGTAGTATTTTTACTGTAAATAAATCTAGCAAGTTATCTGCTGCTTCATCACAGGACTGATTCAAGTTGATTCAACTTGAAACTTACATCGGTCTCTTTCGTTGTATGACAACTGAAGAGTTCAATCCATAGTTCCCAGCCTCACTGTTGACTAGTCAAAGATAAAGAGGCATAGACTTAGGCTTCCGAACTTGACTCAAGAAGAAATGCATGACTGAAAAAACACACACACACTCACACACACACACACACACACACACACACACACTATTCTCAGTAACATAATGGAGTAATGGAGCAACATACATTTGTATAATGCCCAATGGTTTCACAGGATGTCAATTTTTGTTCGGACCCATGGAAGGGTAGATGCTGTCTGTAATGCAAACATCATAAAGATGAATCATTAAGACAGTTAATACGAGCCAACGTACCATAATAACCTGTCATGACATCTGTCATGAAAGGATAAACAGTGCTACCGTACTCTACGTAGGGGGTGGGGGCTTATCAGTCGTGCCACATTGCAGGTCAAATGCCCAGAGATGGGCAGTGTTTCTGTTACACGCATTTTACATGTATTTTTAAACTACTTTTGTAATTTGCAGTAATTTACAGAGCAAGAACACAAAAAAACCTACAAAATGTTAAGATACATACAATAAGTGGTGAGCATGAGGTGGGGGGCGGGGGCAGAGCCCTGTTAGTCTCTGTGGAACAGGTTCCTCAGAGACCAACAGGGCTGTCCGAGGAAACAGGTTTTTGGTTGTGATTGACCTGCACTGCCAGCCTGCCAGAGAAACATTTCTGAAACAGTGGGAGGCCTGGTGGGTCTACAATAAACTTGGGGAGGTCCTAGTATTAGTGACACTGTTGATAGAACTTTTCCTTCTCTCGCAGCGATACAACTGTCCACAGCAGTGCAGATGTTATAATGTCCAAATATGTTGGCCACTTAAAATGCACTGTTGCTCGGCAATTACATACTGACATTACTTATGGAGCGTACCTTCAAAAAGCTCTACAGAAACATTTAGAATCTAGTAAAAAATGCCTTCCCTGAAAAGATCCTCAATTGGATATTAACTCTCCGTGTTCCCTTCTCAAAACCAATTAAATGATGAAAGCAATAAGCCCCTCCCCTTTATCCTCTGGATTAAAATAAAAACTTGAAGAATGTTTTTAGGATATTTGGTAAAAGAGTTTTCAGACTGTGAATTGAAATACTTGCTCCTCTCAGCAAGGACCTAGAAGAGGGGCGTTGTGGGGGTGGGTTCATGTGCCTGGGTCATCCCGAGGTCTTAAATAGTCCGTTAAATTCTTTTACCAACATATCGCTACACAAATTCATATCAAACCACATTACAGCAACAGATGCGTTCATAGCAGTGGACATTGAATATGCTCAAGCCACTTTTACAAACCTTCCATACCACAGAATGTACCATGTATGCATGTGCCGTTACGGCCCTACCAACTATAATGTTTGTCTCAACCCACGGTGGGGCAGAGCCTAGCAACCGACTCGGTTCGAAAGCAGGTGGCACCGAGACTAGTCATGATGACCTGGGACTGCACCTGCGGAGCTCTGCTTGCTTGTGTGTTTGCATGTGTGTGTCTGTGTGTTTGTGTGTGTCTTTATTCATACATGCTCACTCAAACAGCTTACTCCACAGCACATCCACTACCCTGTGCCAAACCAGCGAATACCTCTTGTGAATACCTCCTTTTATCTTTGCTCTGACTTAAAACATTCGAAAATGTCCCTAGGACCCACAGGAATTCTAAAGATGTGTGTGTCTGTTGGGAAATAAATTGGGGTTGGATGACTAAGTCGTTTGGTCTACACCGTCTCTGGGCTGTACTGAGATCAGCTCAACAGACCTTCTACTGACCATACCTAGTAGGGGCCCTGGGAGAGACCTGACCTCTGTACACAGTACAGAAAACAAGCAGTTAGGCAACGCTTCTGGGCGGAATCCTGTTCAGCTAACTCTGTGTAAAAGGTCAGGGACATCCTGAGACTGCAGTGTGTAGATTCTACATGTTTCTATGTTTTGGCTAGCAATTTGTTGCAATAGGCTCAGAAGTCAACACTTGATCAGCAGATAACGACTAGCACAGAATCATTATAATAAAATCCTGTACTGTATGATTTCCCAGGTTGACAAAAAACAACAAAAATCTATCCATTTGATCAAGCTGAATTCATATCTGGACCAGTCATCTAGAAAAGTGAAAGTTAAGCCATGGAATGTCAGAAAAGAGGAAGGCTACAAAATCCGGCTCTGCAGGTTTGAAAAAGTAACTACTGTAGTCGGCTTACACTGTCTATGTTGTTTGCTCTGCCAAAACAAAGCTTTCTACTACTGAAAATACACACAGGAGATAAATCACACTGGCAGTAGACAGACAGTGTAACTCTGGCTGCAAACATGAGAGCACAAAAAACAGCCTGAAAATATTGTGATTATGATCTAGAATTGAGCGCTAAGCTATTGGATGCCATCTGTTATCATCCAGTAATGGGGTCTGCACAATAACAAAGAACTAATACAAAGTGGGTTAACAAAGCCATTACAGCAACAGACAAGAGGGAGAGGTACAATACTATTACTCAGGCCTGAGTAAACAGGAATCACACCACCTCCCCGTGGCAGTGAGAGATAGACAACACCTTCTGAAGGCGATAAGAGACAGAGACACCAATGGGCTTGCAAATAGAGACAGCAAACACTTGCAGCTACCTTAACAATGTACAGTTTGTCTGCTACAGAGTGGTTCACAGACAGCTAAATACTCTGTTCTGTACTTTACTGTTATAGCCAATCCAAGCCTAAGCCATATACAAGCATGGCAAAAACTAGTTACAATCCAACATTGCATTCAACCAACTGGACAGTTTTGTTCAGAGCAAAAATGCCATCAGCAAACATCATTTTGGTCAAAGTGAATTCCATTGGTAGGAACATGAAGAAAGCCACAGTTTTTTATTCAAGGGTAGCTAAATTCAGCTCAGCTTTAATTCAGTTTTAATTGTGTATCAAACCACAGGGCATGAAAGGAAAACGTTGTCCAAATCAGTTTTCAAAAGGTCAACAACCATTTATTATTCTGAAAATGCCTGTTTATAGCAAAGGGCTAAGTCTTTTCTCAGCCAAGGTCAGTGGAAGTAGACCGGGTGTTTAGTTTGGCTGGCTAATGCAGTACACTAGAAGGAGGATGGCTTTAGCTTCATAAAACTTTAAGTGAGATGCTTAAGTGCATACTGCATCTGAAATGGTTTACTCCTACTCTGTTATTCAATGTTTGCTCCTTCTATTTTTTTGAGCTCAGAAATAATTTGACACAGATGTCAGGTTTTGCTTTGCGTTCCAGTTTTAAATAGTCCTAAAGACAGAGGGAGGGAGTGGTGGAGCGTAACAGCAGACATATAGACAGATGTTACGTCTCCATGACACCTGATGGGAACAGTAAAGTATTGGAACAAAAATGAGGCCAGAGGTCATGATTGTCTGAAATGTCCCTACGGTTTGTCTTTAGGATCTAGCCAGTTTAGTGTTGACAGGAATGAGGCAGTGTTGTACATCTCAGTAGAGGGGCGGGCTCTCAACTCCCCCGACGGAGAACCAACGAGAAGTCAACAACTGGACCAATCAATAGCATCGATTACCGTCTGACTCCCCCCTCTCGTTCTGACAGTCATGTGGCATCCCTGTAAATAATGTTAGAAGGCCCAAATACCTCACATAACAGATCATAACAAACGGCCACTCATTTTCCAAGTACATAAAATCTCACACAGTGGGTGGCCGTAATCGCGCGCCACAGTGTAAATTAAAAGTCGGAACCCGATAGGCCCTCATCTTGTGAAAGAAAAGAAACAATAGCAATGGCTCAGCAAACAATGGGGGACTGTGTGGAGTTCATTAGCAAAGCGAAGATGCACTCCTTTGCCATACATCACAGGGTTTCTTATGAAGACATGTCTCTGGTTTAGAACACAAGGGAAGACGGGGATGGTGATCTACATGAAACAGCATGATGTACTGTATAATATAGGGCTGACCTCATTTGGTAGACTGCTCAATTCGTCAGTCATCAGGCAGTGAGCCGGACAAGAAATTTTATCCAATTCGTGGTGCCCCAGACACCTGTCAAATTCCAGTCTGTCAACAGACTAATCAAGTGTGTGAAAAAGTAAATGTGTCACATTACATTTATTTTCAAGTGTCACATTTCCATATTTAGACAAACTTTCTGCAATTTCTAGAAAACGTCTTATCCATCCTCCAAAACCACAGGCCCTCTCTCTGCCTATGTTAAGCCCTGAGAGTGGGTGGAGGGAGTTCACTAAAGAAGCTCTCAAAAATGTATGTAAGTATCTGACATTTATCCACAAGTGAATGGGAGACAAAGACATAAACATTGCCTTTTGGCGTCAACGTTGAGACAATGATATCTACTTTGTGAAACTGAATTATCAGGTTTGGACTGTTTTAATGTGTACCAAAATGCCAGTGTCATTGTGGTTCTCTTTTTTAGACAATTTATTTATTCTACCAGTGCAACTGAATGAAAACGGAGACATAAAGCAACAAATTGAGAAAAATAAATTGTGACAAAAGCAAGCACTTCAGGAAACATTTGTTACGTATTTTGAAGGCTGTCTCCCTGTCAACTGTCTTCAATCCTCTTTATGACCAAAACCCCCAGAGCCATAATTAAACAAATTCCAGAATTTATTGGCAAAGCATCTCCATGAAATGACCTGGCCACATCCACTTTGTTATGGTTGAGGTGATCCGTGATGAACCGTTCCATTACCAACCCTCCTACATCTTGTACAGTCAGCTGACAGTTGACATGACAATACACAACCTTGTCCATCTGACACACATCTGATACAGCACAGCTACGACAAGACTCTTTAGTAACCCGATAGGACAAAACACTGCCAAAAGAGACTAGAGTCATGCCCGGGTGCAGCTTTGCAACAACTATTCAACCCCGCAAAAGCTCCTCTCTCTCGCGCGGAGTCAGTGTGAGTATGTTGTGTGGACAGCAAAAATATTCAAATGTTCCCCTTCTCACCTGGGAAGGGGGCATCTTCGTCTTCCTCCCTGAAGACATTGTTGTCATCCTCGTCTTCCTGGGGCTTCCTGCTGTCTCTCACAGGGACTACTGTGAAGTTCGTAGGCATGTTCACACCACGTGCCTCTCAGTGATCATTTAGTCCCTTTCCTTACCGGTTGTTCTCAGGTTCTGCTTCGAGAACGTTCTTAGGTTTTAGTTCTCTGAATCTCTCTCTCTCTCTCTCTCCCACCCTCTTTCTCCCTTTGTCTGTGTTTCTTGGCTTGTTTACTGCCGTTGGTTCGAAGTTCTCTATTTTCACGCCTATTGCTTGGTCATCCAATGTGAACAGCCCCGCCCCCAACCCTCCAAATCAGGAAGAGCTGAAATGCCTCGCCCGGTAGAAACAGGCTCGGCTTGAAACATACACTAACATCAGTGTGAGTTCTGGGACAGCTCTCGCACAGGCTGGGGCTAGCTGTACAACACACATATTTTACAACACACTGCTGTCTGTATGAGCGCAGAGAAGAGGAAACAGACAGCATTGATTAGAGTTCCACTGAGGGGGTGGGGTGACATTATTCCGCTCCTTGGTCATATGAAACTAATACACCAGCACAGAAAGCTAAGAGACAATACACTGACACACGACCAGTGCTTGACTTGGGCCATAACGGTCCGGAACAACGTTCCGTTACTTCTAATTTTAGGCAAACAGCGTTCCAGTTCCTTTTTTAGGCAAAAGAGCAGGCCTTATTGGAACAAGCCTTATTAACACACATTCCGATGAACATAGTCTAACGTGCGATTTGGCAGTTCCCGCACTTATTTTAGCCCGAGTCAAGCGCTGCACATGATCTGAAAGAGGGCAAAGGGTTGTAGTGCATGTTTGGTATCTGTGGGAAAAACAGGGATCCTCCTGCTTCTCTCTCCAGTGATGTTCAGAGGAGATGGCACTGCCAAACACACAAACACATAATGCAGCGAAGGACGGACAACACTTTCCCCCTCTGGAGCCTTGGCTTTTATATTGACACTGTGTGAGTCTGACTCTGTCTGAGGACTTTCTGTATGTGAAGCCATGGGAAGTCGCACTTCAATGTATTGTGTTACTGTTAAATCACTCGTGTACTTTGACTGCCCTTTCCAGCCTCTGCAGGTAGATAAACAGCCTCAAACCCAGAAACAGTCCAACACAGAGAAAGTTCTGGCTACTAGGACATAATATCTGGCCTATTCTCTCACGGCGGAGTCGAGCACAAACCAAAGCTAAATGACATCACCAACATTCATGGGATCAACCAGGCTTACAATGAGGTGGGGAGAGAGGGAGGGAGGGAGGTGGCGAAGGAGGTGGGGAGGGAGGTTGGGAGGGAGGTGGGGAGG
>JACXGI010002070.1:49861-60123 GCA_016801175.1 Esox masquinongy | reverse complement strand
CAGTTTGAATGAAGCCTGTGTCTGTTTCCAGAATGTAGAAAGCCCTATTACAAAGAGTACTGTATTTCACATTCTGATTCTTGTGTATGACTATAGAAATGACCTTTAACAATGCGAAGATAATCTGCCCACATCTACCTCAGACTTGAACATTGATGTTCTCTAAGAGACCTCTTGTGCCTACCATCTAATAGACATTCTGGGAATCAGTGACTACAAAATTGTATTAAACAGGCAGCAAGGCCGGCTCTAATGGGTGAACATGAGCAGATTACATCACACCGAAGTTAACAAAGACCTTGCAGTTTCTCAGCTGTCATCATCATCTCACACTTTCACAAATTTTTTTTCCAACAGTACAAGAAACCGGATAAATTGAATGCAGGTGAACTGAATGCAAGGTCACTTCCTCTAGGGACAGAAGGAAATCCGGTTAAGCGCTTGCTCAGTATCTGGTAGTCATCTCTCACCAAAGTACACACTTCAACCACAAGACATCCTACAAGAAATTGCCCTCTTTGACTATTTTAGCTACTAAAAGACTAGGTTGCATTGAGTGCTGAAGCACCAGTTATTCACAGTTCCCACACTAGGTCAATGCAGAACGGCCTGAGGGGAAGTCAGGGAGATCATATCTTAGGCATGTTGGAGAAACAACAGGAATGTCTAATCATGAAGGATTTGATTTTTGTACAGCAGGAATGTCTTCTTGTATTCTGAGATATATCCATGGGGTTATTGCATAAGGTGAGAGAGCCAGGCTGGCTATTGGACAGAACCAGGGAAACAAACATTCTAAAACACGGTGGGAAACAACTGCGCCACAAAACAAGTGGTCAGTGGTCAAAGGTCACCAAGGGGTTCAACTGTTAAGTGTCACAGATCAATGTGTTGTAGTCACATGACATGCCCTCATCCATGAAGGTCAACAAGGACTTCTAAGTTATGTTTTCTAAAGCTCCCCCGCTTCAAAAGCATCTGATGTGCGGTTTACATAGCCTACAAGCACCTTACTAATGATCACTTCGACCCCACTGACATCAACTACCATCCCCTTGTGTTCACATCAGTATCATATCAATGTGACATCCACCTGATACACCACAAACCAACCAAAAGCACCTTTATTCCACATTATTTCAATCCCCAAAAGAGACTGGATGTGCACATCAGCCGTCAAGAATAAAACCAAATGTATTCCAGGACATTGCCATAGGACACCACAGAGTATAGCAGCTTTTACTGACTTCAAAGAAAGATACTGATACTGTCAACTCTACTGTGCTTGGGATTGAGGTGCAGGCCAAGGAAGGGACTTCAAGATTAGGTTACTATTGATTAGACCTCATCTATTGACCATTCCTGGCACATCAGATTGTATCACATTGCTTCCCCCAACCGGAATTGAGAATATTGAACCACAGGGAAACTTCTGAGAGACGGAATAGTAGAACGTGTAATGGTTTCTAAATATACATCACAAAGTACAGCCCAGAGTATGTGAGCCATGTCTACAAGCTCAGTGGTCTCAATATATATTTAGGCTTCCTTCTGGCCCCACTGAGAAGATTACAGGACAAGTCAATGACCCTTTTGAGATTGGGAAAGAGATCACTTCTTTGAAATCTTAAAACCGAACAAAAAAAAAACAGAAATGTTTTTGCGATAGTAAATAAGCCTTCAGCTTTTATCTGCAAGTGTATAAAGTAGCAGCTTAAAATTAAAAATATAACAACATTGTACCAAGCTGTACAGCACAGATGTGTCTCAGTTTTTTTTTTAAATCCTCGGTGAAATGTTCCGATGTAGGTTTTAGCCTTTCCAGAAAGTCTTGGGAATTAATGTTGACACAGTGCTGACACCTTCTGGTCATGCACAGAAATACTACATCTAATGTTAAGCTTTTATACACCACATGAGAAAAAGAAAAAAGAAAATGAATAAATGAAGTGCAACATTGCAATAACCAAATGAAAACAATATAGGATATGTTGTAGTACATAGCTAAAAATCTATATTTACTACCTGTGAAGATTTCAGAGGAAATATCAGAAACCGCCATGTGGAAGAGTTTACAATTCAGAAAAATTCTGGTTTATTTTGGTGAACATTAAAATGAAAAAGTCACATTATGCCCAGGTTTAAAAAGTGAAATACAAAAGCTGTTTGGTTTCAACTGGTGGCAAGATTTAAATGACATTTTTATATGCTTGAGAATAACCACTAAAAAGTTTCCAGAAAGGGACATAAAATACATCAACTATTTGTTTGTGTTCTATATTTTACAGTTAGCCTTTTGTGTAAACAATGATCACATTTCCTCCATGATCACACTATTATGGACAGGTGTTCACGGAGCAAAGTCCCTAGATTTAGCTTTTCTCCTTCAAGACAAAATAACAACTGCTACCATTTGGGAATGTAAAGTTAATTTTTTATGTAATTACTTCCCAAAATAGTAAGTCACAGCAAAATAACTGCATTTGAATAACCAGATCCCACCTCAAATGTCACCACAGACCCATGCCACGTTCTCAGCTGTCCACTTGAAACCAAAGGGTTCACTGATACTCCTAACTGGGAGAATTCCATGTTCTCTGAATGGAACATGGCACACATTCCCTGAGCCTGAGAGAGGACTCTACACAAGGGACAACACCCTGTTAAAACAAGAATATTAATCAGTTTGTACACAAGGTCCAACCAGGACTTGGGGTCCGTATTTAAATCAAACCTTTTGTATTGCCACACTGAGCAACAGTAAACCAATGAGGGTTAACTGCTCAGACAAAACATCATGTAGTTTTCACCTTGCCTGCTCTGGGATTCAATATAGCAAGGTTTTGGTTATTAAGAAACCACCTTAATGTGTCTTATTGTAATTTTATAAGCTTCTTTTAAGTCGCTTGAGAACGAATTTCATTTTCAATGACAACCTGGTCAAATGCAATCTTTTGGAAAACAAGATAGAAGATGGAAATGAAGAAATAAACACTAAACACTACAAAGGATAAAGAAATAGACTTTACATTACACTAAATACAGCAAGATGCATACAGAGACATGTCAGGGGGTTCAGAAGGTGCCGTTATCAGACAACAGCCCGTCTGGTTTGTTATGAAGGAGTGAGGTGAAACGAGAGCGTCAAGCGTAATGTTCTTAGGAAAAGACCTAAAGATTGTACAATTACATAAGGGTAGTAAATTGCAGTAATTTACGACATTAAATTACATTTGTATTTGTGGATTAATTTACTTCTGGCAGCCTTTTATAATATTTGTTTGCCCACCGAGGACCAACAAACTAACAAATGTTTGTTTAAATGCCAATCTGAGTGGCATCAAATTTGTGATAACTTTCAAAGAGTACTGTCGCGTTTCCGTGGTTGTCGGAACTAAGACAGTTCAAACTAGCATCAACTCAAAAAGATAAAAATGTAAAAAAACAGAGGGATTATTTCTGTCCTCTTCCACACGTATGAACTGATTAAATGTTTTAGATGTTCAACTACAGAAACTTTATAAATCTGCCATTTGCGAGTTTCCGAGGTCTGACCCGCAATACATCCCAAAAGTGGACACCTTGTCATGCTGTATGGTCTGACTACACTAGACGGATCAGACAGGTAGACAAAATACCTTTGCCGGTGAAAGATGGAAGGCTGATCCTCACCCGAGTCATAGGAACATGTGTAATGTGAAACTGACACCACGCATCTAATTTTTGGACACCCGAAACCTCTCACATAATCAGGGAACCCCACCCCCAGGGTCTGTCTACAAAGATCAAAATAGGCATGTGGATGTTCTGTGTTTAGTCTGGAGTACAGTAACTGTAGTCATCACAATGCGAGGGACATGACTCTGATCGTACGTTCCCAAGCTGTGATTTTATAGTTATGGATAGTTTACGAAAAGGGGAACATCAGAGTTTTAGGAGTGAGAAAAACCATGAAGGAACACAATGAATTAAACGTGCCTTTCTGACAGAAAGCATATTAATATTGTTTTTTAGAGAAATTGACATAAAGAAAAAAGGCTGGACGCCAGGTTGATTACAAGGCCTGGTCTTTCTCTGACTGGTTCTATTCGCTCGGCTTCCAAAGCACTAACGCCCCTCAAACGTCAAGAATGTCACCACTTACAAACCTCACCCATGAGATTGACAAGCTTTGTAAAATTTTCCGAGTTTGCAGGTGATGGAAAAAAATTATGACGAATATGAAACTATAGAGGACTCGGGATATGATGGAAAACTGGCTGAAACCCTGAGTTCAGCTAGAGAAACATCCCCTTCATCTAATGCAAGTAAACAGAGCGCAATCGGGGGGGAAAACTCCACTCAGGTACAGACGGCGTTATATACCAAAGACCAGTTCTTCGTGTTATGATGATTACATGCTCCAAATATGACACCAACAGAGCACACCCCAGAGCACGCAGTCAGTGCGGAGCCCTGAGGCCAACAGACCTGTTAGTTAGCACTGACAAGACATACCGCAAATCAGACAGTCCCAGACAGAACAGACCCAAAAGCCACAGCTATGGCAGTACCATAGGCATGGCTGCAGCAGCTATGAGGTTGGATGTGATATGAAAATGATTCAGCTCTGATCCAATAGGATTTTATTAGAGTCCCTGTTCTCTGATGCCATCCGTGTTAATCCTTATTTAATCTTTTTTTTCAATAGCCCTTTTAACAACAACAGTTTTCATAATCAGACACCAGCCTTAAGATTACAGATCATCACATTGAAACCTGCCATTTCCCTTCACTAGAATGACATTATAATCAAACTGTAGGAGAGCCAAGACTACTGTTAGAAGACACCACAGGCTGTGGAAAGTAGGTTTTTATTTCATTACAAAACACTCAAGATCTATCTATCTGTCTCTATCTCACTCTCTGTCCCTATATCGCACCGTAGTCAGAAGCAGCAGTACGTATAAATGACAGGTAATCAACTTTTCATGGTCTTCCAAATAGAATAGATTAAATATTGGAATAGATCGTAAATAGTCTGAAGTCTTAATTGAAATATTCAACAATACTTCAATTTTATTGATTGTTAGTGATATTTTCCAGAATTCAGGGGAAACTGAAAATCTGTGACAAAATGACAAACAATCCTAAATGTGCTTCTCAAACATAAACACGCTCTCAATCTCTCACTATCAACTTCACTTGTTTTGGTACTCAGTCTCTTGACAATGTATTTTACAGTTCGACTTCATTTCTACTGCTGTCGACTCAAACACATTATAACAATCAAGTTCCAACTGGCTCCCTTTCAATAACAGCTCAATGAGTACATTTTCCACGCTGCAATAACTTTTTAATAGCCAACCGTGTGTTCCGTCATTTAGAATATCTCTGATAACACACTTTCCCATACCGGTGTCATATTAGTTAAAATAATGTAGGCGTTGTAAATGATCTATTACTCAATTAGGTATCCCTGGTGATGCCTCCTGACAATTCAATCTAATTTTAGAGGACTGCACTTTCACTACAATAACCTGTTGCCATGCAACATCTTGACTGGTGGCTGGCGTGGAGAGAAGCCCGGTAAATATAGGTAAATTAATCCTAACCGATATGATCGGAGAAAGTGATCGAATATGTTATAATAATGGCTATGATAGTAGTAATGTTAGCAAAGTTATAAGCCTACATTTTGTTAAGGTAGTTAACAACTACAGCAGTGTTTTAAAGCAGCAGAAAGGAAATATAATTTCAGCAACACAAAAATGTGATGAAGCTAATTAGTGAATGACTGGAATATCTGTAAAATGATGCGCGTGCAGAAGCCTATCTAGGCTACACGATACACAGGCGCTCATTTCGTGCCTTATTGTATCTGGGAACACACAGCACGTTAAGTCCGTACCCCAAGGCTTACATAACCTAAACAACACGAAATTAAATTCACACCGGTAGCTAATCTTACATCTAAATAATAACGGCCTTAATATGTGACAAGTATCTCACCGTATCTGTTTGGCTCCCTACTGTACTCGAGGATAGGCACAGCGTCTTGTGGGTCTATAGACTCGCCTTCTGCCCCTCGGCTGTCAGGTACAGCAGGTTCATTGTCAACCCGGTCGGAGCAATCCTCGTCGTCTTGGCCGACTGGGACAACCACAAATCTCTCGCTCATGTCCCACCGACGTCCGCACTTTTCGCGGAGTGGAGCAAAACTTCAGGGCTCAAAGCGGCTTTGCGCTGTGATTGAAACTCAGCTCTTTCTAGTGCAGCACGGTCCGGGCTAGCGGGCACACACAGATGACAATATATGGGACACGCTGATCCATGGATTGATTACTCTCAAGGCGTGTCCCTCCCCTAGTGTACTCTCATTGGCTGGGGGCTTGCGAGCCGGTCAATCCTCAAAACAACATAGAATAGGGTAAGGCATTTATTTTGATAAATTCATATAACAGAAGGCATGTATGATATAGAAGACAATATCATGATACTTAATTCAAAATTAAGTATTGGTTGTTGTCAATAGGGTGAATTAAATGTATGCAGTCACTACTCGATCTGGATAAGAACGTCTGCTCAGTTACTCAGGCCATGAGAAAAATACGTTGAAAACAGCTACTAACTAGGCGTAGTTGCCATTGGCTCACACGGAGCCAAGGGGTTGGCCTAGAAACAAGCTATGAAGACACCATAAAAGATGTGATGTGTAGCAGATAATTCTTATGATTACGTGCTTCTGGAACCAACGTCTTAAAATAATTGACCGCTTGATAAATACGACGAACAGGTTTTATTGGAATGTCATCAAGAACAAAATTATTGAGTTAGCCCAATATTAGATCTACATTTCACACTCCTAATATCCATGTTCTCAATAGCGAGCCTGAAAGTTGCCAATATGCCACAACCTTGGACTTACCATAGTGTCTATCACGGTGAAAAAGTTGTTGGATGAGGTGGTCCATGCTTCCAACCGAGGTGCATGAACTGAGGAGCAAATATGAAATTCAATGACCCTTGAAGACAGTGACGTTATATAAAATGGCCTATTAACTGCTAAAAGTAAAACAACTAAAACTAAACACCTGCGCATTAGGGCCCCAACATCTATATTTTCATGGGTTTTCCTGATCTTTAATCTATAGTTAATTAACCATTAGCAAGCTCTGGAAGCGTAATAGCTCTCTCTCTCTCTCTCTCTCTCTCTCTCTCTCTCTCTCTCTCTCTCTATATATATATATATATATATATATATATATATATGGGTAATTTATATATAACCAAAATATAAAAGTGGCGCCAAGCAACGGTTTACGGTATACTGCTAAATGAGCTGAGGTTGTATTCGTTTAAAGTGAACAGACCTTAAAATGTAGAGCTTCAAATTTTTCTATCTCAACTAACAATCAAATTATGTTTTGTTTTGTATTTCCAATGCGCCAGTTTGTTAAAAACGGTGCAAGCTTAATGATTGGTCCACAGGGATAATAGGACACATGGAGCCTAAGTATTTCAATTTATAGCCACAGAGTCAAATTCCACCACCATACATTTTAAAACAAAATGTTCTTTTTGGTCAGAATTTTTGTTTAAGGTTAGGCATGACGTTAACATTGTAGTTGATGTTTGGTTTAGAAAATAAAAGTAGAATGTAAGACAGATTGTGGAAATAGGCAAGGTTTATGACTTTGTGGATGTAGAAAGCTGGACGAGTGCATGAAGACTGACATTATCAGCGCTATGCTCGGAAGGCCACACGGTTCCTAAACTAATGTAATAATTTTCACCCGCAAAACAAGCCTGGCTATTGGGGCCCAGGAGAGATTAATTGAATCCCCTCAATGAGTAGGATTACGTTTGCAAAAGTGGTTGCTTTTGATAAAAATCTGCTTTCTGAATGCGAACGATGTTTCACTATTCAAACATATATTTTAAATAGATTGGCTAAAACAATACCGCTAAGCGACAAATATCACGTGACGATAATTCCCAGGTTTAGCCTGCCAGCTCAGTGAGGTCAGGTAAGGTATTCTCTCTGCCGATTTTGTTGCTAAACGTTTCTAAAATTGAAGAAAACTGGACGAAAGGGGAGTGATTATACCTGAATTTACTTCAGTTTTGTTCACAGACCGTAAACAGTTTCGATAATGAACATACCCTGAGGCTTTTGAGTCACTGGAGTCTATACTTTTGACATTTTGGATAACTTCCAGTAGACCACTTGGAGGTAGAATGCTGAGGCATGTAATTAAAATTTCTGAAATAGATCTGTTTGAATCTAATCTTGTTTATCCACCCACAACTCAGACATAGTACCTTTAAAGTTGTTTTACTTCTTCAGATTTACTTTATTACTTACTGCAAGACGGTTTTTGTCTTAGTGTAGGTCTTCGTTTTTAAGTCATCCACCGTTTCTGTTTTCACTTCAGGTTGTTTTTTTGTGTGGTTTATTTAAGGCTCTTATAGGCACAAGGTATCGCAGGGTGCCTGGACATAGCGCTCAGCTGTGGCATATTGGCAGTACAGTATACCGCAAAACCCTTACGATGTCTTATTATAATTGTAAACCGATTACCAACGCAATTAAAGCAGTAATAGAGATGTGATGCTATCGGAAAATCAGGATTCGAAGCCCCCAGGTACATCCTAATGATCAAATTTAAGTGTGAAATGCATAATGTGAAACTGAAACACATTAGCTTATGACAAAGCTATGCAGGGAAGTATACAGGATGCATAGGCTTACTAGTCAAACATGAATTCAACCCTTTGTCTTAATAAGTGGGTGGACTACAGGGCCAAATGAAGAAGGCAATTACAGAGGCAACCTAGCATACAAGATAGAATAGGTAAGATAAAAAAAAGTAAATAGATAGTATATACTAGGTTGTTATATTTTGGGACGCATGATTTGGCAATCAATCTATCAAATCACATTTTATAAATTCCTTTTTACATCAGCAGTAGTCACAAAATGCATCTAAAGATACCCAGCCCAAGACCCAAAGGACATGCAAAACAAAAATGGATCCACATTGGCTAGGAAAAACTCCCTAGTGGGGTCGTAATCTCGGAGGAATCCTAGAGAGAAGCCACACTAAGGGATAGGCAGTCCTCTTCTGCCGGGTGATTTTCATTTCTACATCAGATGGTTCATAAGCCTCCTTAGACAGTGTATTTTGTTGTTGTCGCTGTAATTCTTTTTTCTGGGTAAGCTGTAAAATACGGAATGAAATCTTGTTTTATCTAATGACGGCTCCAAACCAAGTGGCCACCGACTGTAATAACATAGGGACTGCTGGCTGGCTATTTTGGCTGCCTGCATCCTCCTAATTTTCTCTTGACACTAGTGCTCTCCCAAGGCTGTTACCATAGTGACTAGACAGAAACCGAGACAGAAATCAAGAACTTCCTGCCCTTCTTGCCAGTCACTTAGAGGGGATTATTAGGTGCTTGAGGATGTATTTAACCCAGCGTTTTTTTTCCATTGAAGAGGAGTGAGTGGTTTCAAATTGTTGGCTGATAATGGCTTGCTTGAAATACAAGATCTCGGTCCGCATTTGATCTAGTGATTTTTGTTTAACTAGGTGCACTTTATCTTAGAACAGTATGTGATCACATTTAGTTTAAATTTATTCAGAAATTATGCTGAAATGTGAGTCAATCGTGTAGAAAAAAAGGCACCTTTATCTTGGTGCTTCGTCTTTCCCAGCCACACCATGGTCCACCTTAACCCTGCTGTGGTGCTTCCTCTTTTCAGTTGCAGGCCTCTCTTCATCATGAGTGGGACCTTTGGCATCGAGTTTGGGGGACAAAAGGCCACACTGACCCTTCTGCCTGTGGTGGTGGTGGTGCTTCCTGGTCCACCTTAACCCTGCCGCGGTGCTTCCTCCCTCCCAGCTACACCATGGTCCAGTAACAGTAAGGTCTCAGTGGGAGGGGGATGGGGGGGTCATGGGCCTGCTGATGTTGGGAGCCTGACTGTCAGGATCTGTAACTGGATCCCTGGAGTGTTTTCCATTCAATGGGGACATGTGTGTACGTGTGTACGTGTGTACATGTACAGGGCTGTGTTTGTGTGGGTGAGTGCATCCATGTATCATGTGGCTTGTTGACTCCAGTAGCTGTGTTGACTGGCCGTGGAAATGCATGAGTGGTCATCACCATTATCGGGTTCATTAAACGTGAGTGAACAGGGACCTTTCGGCTGGAGCTCCATCAGCAGCACCATCAGTAACAACCACACCACCAACACCGGCAGCAGCACCGTCAGT
>JACXGI010002070.1:0-49761 GCA_016801175.1 Esox masquinongy | reverse complement strand
TCAGTAACAACCACACCACCACCAGCACCACCATCAGTGACATGAAGAGAGGCCTTGAACTGGAAGATGGATGAAAAACAACTGTTGGACATGATGGGAATTATACTCAACTCTTCTCCGTGTTTCAGAATTCACTGATATGCATTCCCCATGGCTGGCATCGTCACCCCTGGGGGAATGAATGCCAGGCGCTGGCTATGTTTGCATACGGTGTGTGGCAGGTTTTATGACTCACTAGGGCTGGCACAGTTAGTGCCATGTAACCGGGTGACCAATGAGATGCTGTTGGGATTAAAGGTGTTGTGTCAAACAAGCCCCTCCCTGCAGCAGCATCATTCTGTTTCTATGGCAGCACATGCAGTCAGGAGAGAGGGACGGGGAACAGTATGTCTTCAAAAGAAACTGCATGTATGAACACAGTTTTGTAATTACAATAGTTCTAATAGTGGTCATGGTCATTTCATTGACCGATAACTGACATCCATTGACATCCAATTCTATAACTGACATCCGTTGACATCCAATTCTATAATTGACATCCGTTGACATCCAATTCTATAACTGACATCCGTTGACATCCAATTCAATAACTGACATCCGTTGACATCCAATTCTATAACTGACATCCGCTGACATCCAATTCTGTAACTGACATCCAAAATTCTAAGACCGTTACAACCCTGTGATTTACTAGGCCGTCTAAAGCCATGACATTAATATCATTTAGAAAAAGTACTGAAAATAATTTGTCACATAATAGTTGTTCCCTGGCTAAATAAACTCTGGTATCAGTTAGCGGGTGTTTAATTTTGTTTTCCGCCCTGTGAAGTGGATTGGACCGCGCCTGGCTGGTTGTCTCTCAGGCTTTGTCTCAGGCAGCTGCTCCGGGTTATTTTCAGAGATTGACAATGAGGAATGGGATGGTTGACATACCAGGGGAGAAAGACAGGCCTGGGAGCCCCACTGTACATAGGGAGCACTGTCTGGACACAGCATAAGACCCCTGAGTTCTCCCCTCACACGTTTAAATGTTAATCAGCCTGAAACAGGCAGAACAGATAGATGATTGAAAGAAATGTGTCTGTCGCTGCTTTCGAAATAAGTACGTCATGGCTAAGCTAACTCGCCAATGTTTACTTACTCTGACTTCAGTTTAGTATAGGCATTTAAAGGAGGAGTTTTTGTCACTTGTCTGACGGTCTTATTCGATTGAGATTCTTTGCCTCAACATTCTATGTCACAGTACCATCAGAAAATAGACGAGGATGTTGTTTTGGGATTCATGATAACATGAACATGTTTTCCTCCCTGGTTTGAATAAAGTATACACATTTTTAATGGTCCTATAAGAAACTAATATTGCATAAATGGTAGATAAGCTGTTTACTGTGCCTTCAGACTCAAGGCAATAATGTCAGGAGTGTTTCTCTTTTGCTAGCCCCATGGTTTGACCTCTTATATGGTTCACAAAGACTGTAAGTTCATAAACTTCAAAATGGCATAAAGTTATGGCAATAAGCCTTAGTGAAATATTTGAATTATAACTTTGTTAAATCAGATGTTTAAAATTGGATGTTTAATAATTACTGTGTGCTTACTGAAAAGAAAATACTCCAATGTACCTTAGGTGGCCATTGATATACTAGGGGGAAAAATGTAAAAGATATTTAAATACACAGTCCTGATTGATAGATATGACGGTCAAGAATCTTCATACCCAGATGAAAAGTAATTGGTCTTACAATCAGATATTGTTTGTGACAAAGTAGGCTAAAACTTTGATCCCTCTTGAACATGTATTTTCCAAAACTCTTTTAAAAGAAGGCATTATGAAATTGCTGACAGTTTGTGAGTCCTATTTTAACCTCATACTTTCTGTAGGAAAATATCCTACAGAAATCGGGCAAACCACCTTTTTGATGGAACATGTCCTCTAAGGCAGGTTAATGAAACCATGATAAAACATCCCTCAATTTAAATTCAAGGAGACGTCCCAGGTCTATTTTTATCAAATCTCCACACTTGTGGAGGCATGTGTCACTGGGTAATGTCTTAATAGGGTGTTGACTGATGCTGCATGGTTTCCATTAGGATATGTTACCAATGTCTGTATTAACTGTCACTCACCATTCTGACATGTGGGAATTGTATGTGAGTCATATTGACAGATACAGTGTGTGACTTCAATAAACAGGAACCAGACTCCTATTCTAGGCTTTGACTCAACCCCGAAGTATGATGAGAACGAGATTCTCATGTTTCCCCTTTTGATCCAGTGGCTCTTAAAGAACATAGGAAATGATATGACTGGGAAATGAGTTTCAACCATTTAAACAATCACAGTAAGAATCATTCAATGGCCAATTATATTAACCTTCAATCTTCTTTGCTATTGGTTGTTATATCAAGCAGGTGCATACTGCACGTTGAACACAATATGGGGGCTATTAAGCATGTTCTACGCTACTTCAGATTTCCTTAAAGAATAGCTGTACATCACACACACTCCATGATGGAAGATGAAAGCGTTAGGACTAAGTTCGTTTCAGGATGGCTTCCTGTGCGAGGCGTAGGGAAGAAAAATCTATTTCTGGAGTAATTTTGAGGCGGGAGGAAATTCGTTCTTTCCAGTCTCAAGCTGAATCAGCAACAGAGCTAGTGTCATAAAACATACACTTTAGAACGAACATACAACTGTTAGAGCTTTGAAGGTGTGAACAGAACAAACCCAATAGGGAAGTAGAGTCTAAGTGTAAGAATGTGCTCAGTTGATGGATGTGTTTTCTGACTAGTGTGGAGAAAGTGTGTGCAATATTCTGTACCCATGGCAGTAAACATTTAAGATGTGATTTATGGACTATTTATTTACATTTGTGTATTGTTGTTGGAATACAGTGTAGTAAATTCCTAAGGCAGACATGAGAATCATTTCTCCTCTAACCGCTAGATGGCAGTAACTACTTACATCTAGTCAAACAGATATTTACTTTTCATCAATGGTATGTTTTGACAGTATTGTTTTTGACCAGGAAGCAAAGGATTACAAATTGTACATTTTCCCAATATAAAAATCAAACAGATATTTACTTTCCATCAGTGGTCTATTCTGAGTTTTTTTTGTTACCTTACAAACATTTTGGGTTAATCTGTTGTTAAAAACACTTGATCGTGGCTATGTCATTTAGATCACTGGAGCATCAACCTGAGGAAAACTTTTCAGCCCTTTGTCTAAAAGAACGGATGTTTGTGTTCTTCCCAGATGGTCTATCACTCTAAAGCCTCATAATGAGTCAAACATTAACTCGGTCTCAAAGCAGTAAACTGGTCAATATGATCTCACAATTTACACATTGTTTTTATGTTTTCGGAGGAGGTTGTTTAGCTAAAATATTAGTTGGCTGGATTCAAACCCAATGCTGCAGTGGTACATGTGCGCCAGAGGTAGCGTCTTTGACCGCTGCACCACCGTATATCACACAGTCTGCATTTTGTTTTAGTATTTATCAGGTAGTACAGTCGGGTTAATCATCACCAGGGAAACTCATATGATGGCTACTCTCATCTACGCTGGGTGTCATATAGTGTTGTTAATCTTTGTGCTTCAGGGATTAAATTGGTCACTGAGCTAAAAAGTTGTAAAAAAAAAATTTAGGCACCACTTGAAGTCTCTTTGAATTTGAGCATCCGTTAAATGACTTATGTAAACATTTGACTGAGTGTTACAGTATAATTGGCTGTAAGCCCACATCATGTTCTGTTCTGCTCTGAATTCTAAGTTCCATACTTCTGTTTTCAAATAAATCTTTTTTTTTCGCTTTACCACCTTCATCAGTCTGTTTTTGTATTCTTTTGCAAAACAGAGGAACCAAACACGATAAGGACATCCCAGCCCTAACTGGAAGGAACAGGTGGCCTGGCCCATAACTAACTCTGTGTGATTTCCTGCATTAGTCATCGGGCAGTATTGACTGTTTCCAACTGTGAGTATGGACACTGTTTTCCTCCCTAAAGTTTGTTCACTATGACAGAGGCCATCATTACCATGGCAAACCATAGGAATGCCAGTTACTCAACAGTCCCCTCCCTTTTGAACTCATCTAAAATAATCTGAACTCCCCAGATTTTTTTTTTTTTGGGGGGGGTCCTTTCCTGTTGTTTACTCCTGCTTGCATTACACACACAGTGTCTGCTGTTACTATACACTGTAAAATGTCAGCATACACATTCATTTGGTTCTGATTGTAAAATGCCATTGTCGATCAGATTCCTTGGTCCTGCTTTTCACATCGCTTATGTTGATTTGCTTTTATTTGGCCACTTTCGTCAATGCCTGACCAGGAAAAACAAATCCCACTTTTACCGTTATTTAGAAATTCCGGGGTTTTAGTTTCAGTTTGATAATCTGCTCTTTAGATGTGACGTTAAACTGGCATGGCCCTGTGTGTTCATTAAAGGTCCCATGGCACCAATCATCAGAGCAGTGGTGTTAACCCACTTGTTATTATGACCAGATAATCATGCCCAGCTTCCAACTGATTAAGTCTTACCTTCTCCACCTCAAAAAACAGTACTGTGCAGCAATAGAAGTCCATATGTTGTCCAAAAGGTCATTGATATCTTATAAAATATCTAGTCATCTTGAAAGATATCAATTACCAATCAAGAAAGTGTGGCTACTTTCTTTCTGAGGAATGCATTATTTTGTCAGGAAAGCATGGATATATAGAGGGGCGAGGATTTGCTCTGGACCAGATTCAAACTCCGGCAGCTGTGAACATGTGTGGCAGACACTGGTCCAGACGACTGGACCTGACAAGGCCACAGTCCAGTTTACTTTTTATTGTATTGATGTTTATTTGTACTTATTCTAATGTCATATAGGGTTTTTATGAGCGAATGCGCACTTTTTGCCCAGATAAATAGCTGTAGACAATGTTGTCATGTGGCATAAGACTTTTGCACAGCTCTATGTACTGTATGGAAAATACTAAATATATGCAATCAATAATGTATACAATTTGGCATGAATAAGATCGCCAGCTATTGTAAACAATTCATGGTCAACTCAATCCAAGCAGCCCGAAACTCTCAAATGTTGTCCTCAATGTTATTTCATGTTGTTGTCTTTATTGCATCAAATTAAAGATAGTCAAGATTATTAGAAAAGGAACCATGGAACGCTAACAGTTCTCGAACGTTTGTGTTTTTAGATCGTTTCTAGAACGATTGTGTACTGTCCCGTCAATTCTCTGTCTGTGGGTTGTATAAATGCAGTACAGAGGTTAATACATAGATTTGAACCTCAAATATATTGCTTGGGGGCGTCTTTCCCCTATGGCATCTCTCCCTCATTGGTTTCCATGGCATTTCCATTGTTTTGTTCAAGTTCCACTGGTTGCCTGGGACAACAGTGCAGGTGAATCCTGGACTGTTTGCGGGGTGGTTCTGTATCGGCTTGTTTGCTTGGTTAACTTAGACCCAGTTGTTTTCCCAATGAAAACATTCCCGCCACGCAGGCCTGCTGGGATCCAGGAGTGTGGAGGACACTGGCGGATGCCAGCATCCTGCATCCTGGATGCTCAGAGCAACTAAACCCAATCCATGGAGACCCTAACCCAAAGGGATTATGGGTGCTGCGGCCCCCAAGCCTTACACAAAAAGAGTTAGCATGACAACCAAAGTACAAAGAAAACAATCATACTACTATATCTATGTCAGATACTTACATATGAAAAAACAAAACATGAGTCTGTTGCGATCAATTTGCATTCTCATAAAAAATGGAAAAAAAAACATAATGCAACACAAAATACCAAGCATTCTTATTATTTCTAAACAGGTACAGGTAGGATATCAACATAATATCACTTTTGTTAGCGCTTGTGTCAGAATATATTATTTTGCATTTACATAATTTTAAGTTAAGTTTTAGATTGACACCACTGATGGATTAAACCACCCTGCTGTCATCATTCCTGTCGCTCACACCAGTCACTCAGACACCTGCGTATGTGCCGTTGTAAAAGAAAGGCTTGTCAGTCACACAGTGACCTATGACTTCTGTGGTCCATCTCTGGACTTTGGGCTTGCCCTCTTTGTCCGGCCGGACAATGACAGTACTGCGAGACGCCAGAGAGGGATCCTCATCAAAGAAGTTGAAGGGACGCAGGAAGAAGCCCACCGAGTTGCCTGGTGTTGCCGTGTTAGGGATGTCCTCTGAGTGGGGCACGTGTAGGAAGCCCACCGTCACCCAGGCAACCAGGTCCTGCAATCAATCAATTCGTTAATGTATTGAGTATATTATTGAATTATGCAGTTGGAAAACTAAAATTAGAAAGAGAGGAATGCCTGTGTAATGCCACAGTAACACTACTCAGTATTTAAAATAATTTGGGCCAGAAAAACAGTAGGTGGAAATCACAGTACAATGTCTGGCTTTAGATAATTTGTGTTTTTGATTAAACATTCTGTCAGACAAACCTGCGTAAGGAGTTGAACAGTAATTCAGTCCACGTTATGAATTAATGCTGATGTTATTATGGGAATTTACTACTTTCCTTGGAAAATGCCTTGCATTGTCAATAACAGCATGTCTCACCTGGTTGGTGATGTTTTCATTGTTCCGGATGAAGTCTTCAAAGGACACCACGGGTTCCCAGGGATCATTCTGAGTGTAGATGCTACTGCTGGTAGACTCACTGTCCTTGTGCCTGGTCACGGCCAATGGATATCTGCAGGGTAAAAGTAAAATCCTCATCACTTCATCACGAATAGAAATCATTATCTCCTGCCCTTCAGGAAGACTTCAGTAAGACTGACTCAGAACAGTCTGACAGAATGGAGGTTTTCCTCAGATCTATTCTCCTGTGTCAATAACATTCAACAAACTAAGCTATTTTGTTTGAACCGTCCCTTTATCTCACCGCGTGTTACACTTACCTGGACCAGCTGATGCCGTTCTCTTCTCTCCATCCGCGGGGCAGCACACTATTGGCATGTGAGTTGTACTGGATGCGGTAGCCCCTCTGGTGGCCCCACTTGTTTTTCTCGTTGGGGTTGTAGAAGTGCACGTAGCGGGGGAACTTCTTGTCGAAGCGGAAAGCGGCGCTGCGTTCTGTCTGGTGCTGCGTCTTGACAAGCTTGGACTGGACAATAGAATGTTTATGGCTCCAAGGATTGGTGAAATTGACGTACTTGAGGTTCATCGACTCAAAGCTGTTCTCCCGACCTGGACCATGTGACAAAAGTGATCATATAAACAATGTCAAGCAGGGTTGCAGTCAAGAATGTTTGGGACCATTTCAATTAAATTTCAGCAAATCGTACATACAAAACATCAATACGTATAAATCAGTACATACAAAACATTTCTTTAGGGTCTTTTCTGGTTTGTACACAGACATGACGTATTCCTTCATGTGAGTCCCTTACCCATGGCGCTAATATCAAAGGTTATTTGGTGTTTCTTGTCAATGATTCATCATAATGGCGAACATTTTCTCTTGTTATTGTATTTGGCTTGGAGCAACAATCATACTAAAATAATCTTACCTGCCTTTTAGAATCGTAGTCACTTTTTTAGAACACATTTCTGGAAACACACTGATTTTATATATTTGATGTAGTCTTTCTATACTAATTTTGAAAGCATAACAACCCACATTATATGATTTTGCTGCATGTCCTCTCAGCCATGCCTTTGCAGCTTTATTGATACTGTCCACTAATCACAGAGTTTCCTAAATCATGACTGACATAACAACACATTATTAAAACAGAACTCACCGGCAATATCGAGGTCAACCTTATAGTGGATGAGATGCGTATGAAGGTTGCCCAGTACATAGTTGTAGACCTTAGTGCCATACTGTAGTCCGTTTGGAGTGAAGAATGTGGCATGTATGTAACCAGTGGCACTGACCCTGGACTCCATTACCCCATTCTGGTAGAACAGAAAGTCCCAGATGTAGTCATAGTTATAGACGGTGGAGGTTGTACGAACCACCAGCACATGGTTTTCCAGACCCCCGTAGAAGTTGTATCCCCCGTGGAAGTTGCTATTAAAGTGTCTCCTTAGAGGCATTCCCGTGGTCATCTCGAACACACACAGGGCATTCTTGTACCGTACCGGCTTGTCCGTGTCATAGTAATGGTACAGGTCCCGAAAGGTGGCGATTTCAGGACAGTCAATGCCGGGCGCGAGCTCGTAGTCCACGGTGCCCATTGCCCAGCCGGCATCAATGTATTTGGTCTGCATGGCAGCAGGGGTGTCGCCGGAGTAAAAGGCGATTGCCTCCTGGAGACTGACCTCGTAGGCGATCCGTTCTCCGTTAAAGCGCAAGTCAAAGATCTGAAGACCGGCGGACGACCGGACGCGGAAGGCAAAGGACCAGCCGGCGTATTCCACAAAGTTTCCGTCAATGTGGTAGCGAGGGCCTTGGGGCTCCACCAGCTTGGGCCCGTGGATGTCGGTGCGCATGTTGCTGTGTCCACGGGGAATGTAAGTGGAGTACAAGTCCTCGTCGTCATGGTCAGGAAGCTTTACTTTTGTCAGCGTTCCCTTCTCATATCGCTCCACCAGCTCCTCCACCGTGTCAAAGTACTGGCTGTTGTACCACACCTTTTCCACGGTCCAGCGTTCAGGGTCCAGGTCTTTGTGGTTGACCAGAACCTCAAAGCCAACAGGGTGGATGAAGTAGCCCTCCACAAATTTCTGCAGCATGATCCAGGTCCTCCTGTCACCCGATTCCAAACCACGGGGTGCGATGTCTGAGAATGTCAGGCAGCGGTTGGTGCAGTTGTTGAAGGAAAATCCACCCGTGGACTCAAATAGGAGATTGTGGGCTTTGGCAGTGATCTTCTGCAAGGTGTTGATGATGTGCGAGTACTCAGCCAACGTGATGGGTCGTGACTCAAACTGAATGGACTTGTCAACTTTGAATGTCTTTCTGGTGTACGAAGTGGGAACGGGAAGCGGACTCACAATGTACTCGGTGATGTTGGGCTCAGCCTGGTTGGCAAACTGAACAACCACCCTAGCCTGGCGTGTGGGCTTGGCCTGACCCCGGTCCAGGGCCCTCAGGGCCTCATGCTTACGGGGCAGATGGAGCTCCATCAGAAGGATACTGTTCTTCTTTAGGGTCTTGTCCCGGGACGCAGTCAGACCCAACTCTGGCTTGCCTTGCAGGTAATCCCGTACATCACGCATTTCGCGGGGGGTCAGGTCGGCAAAAATTGAGGCACCATAGTGAGCCAAATCGCGCCCACGTGAGCCATCGCACGTGCCCAGAGTGACCAGCAGCACAAGTAGACAGCAGCACCTCGTGGCCATGTGTCCTGAGATACGTAGAGAGGAGAGGGGGCACCCAAGAATTAGTGAAAAAAACTTGCACAACTCATTCACTCACCTGTCTAATATACTGTATGTGCTCAGTTTCCTCTGGGACTTCCTATGCTAACAAGAAAAAAAAGGTGCATCGAATATCTGGAATCCTGATACCCCCCCACCGTCCACTGTTCTTTCCATGGTTGGCAAAGTGAACCTGCCCCCCTTCTTTTTTCCTCTTTTCCTCATCTTCCTCCTCTTTTCCATTTGTTTACCACTCTCTTTTTTGTGAACTCTATGCTTCTAACAGTAAAGTTCATCTTCCATGCGGCCATGATCTTCAAACAACACTTCCTTTCCTCATGTCTTTGCTCTTTATTTGTTTATGTCATTACTATCAAGCCCATCTCGGGTTGTATTGCACACGGAACCCGTATCAGTCAAGCCTTTTCTAGCCTGGCTCAGACCACACAGCAATGAGTCCCTGGCTCTTTTTCTAACAGTTTTGTAACATGCTTAAATAACCCTATTTACGTAATTTTTGTATGCAGCGACTGAGATGAAAAAATGTAAATTAAAAACATGTTAATCAGACCAATTTAGCCCATGCATGCCTTTGTAACAAACCAATCTACCTACCTATGATGTGCACTCAAAGGGTACTCCTGTTTCCAACCCTGTGAGGAACCCTGCTGTGTTGTACAGAACCAGTACAAACCAAGCAGTTGCAGCCTTCCCTTCGCAGTCCTAATGGAAAAGACGTGCTATGAAAACAAGGCTCAATGAGCAGCTGTTTATAACCTTCCCTTTGGCAGCGACAGAAGGGGATTGGTCAGCCAGGGATTGTAAAAGTGTTGAAATATCAGTACTGTACAGGTGATTTATCTGACAGGGATGCAAAGGTGCTGCCAGACAAAAAAAAATTTAATTTCATTAACTGGTCAAATATTTTCCCTGGCAAGGAAAGTGGTTTATTACATGTTTTTGTCTGAGATGTATTCACATCCATGGTCTGGAGGTGCATTGTGTTCTGTAACCAAACCATTGATTTTAAAGAATAGATGAGGAAACATATTTGGGCTGTTACTGATCTTGTAGATTAAAGTGGTAATATCCTCAGTTAGAATAGATTTTATGATAAACATGACTTTACGGTGTCATCCTAAGCAAGTTTGACAGTCATTAATGCCTATCCTTATTACATTGTTCGTTTATAAGGGATGTTATCATTATTTAGATTGCATGTACTTGGCTACATTATTTATACACAGATAATTTGAATGACTAATTGTTCTAGCTACTGTTTCCTCACCTAGCATATGGCAAATTTCAAAGGATGCATACATAAAGTATAACTCATAAAGAGTCATGCAAGACTTTGCCAACATGAAATTGATTTAAAAAACAGACGGGTTAACAAACATATAGCATACAGTACCTTTATGAAGTACAACAAGGGAAGCAGTCTATCTTCACAGTTCCTTAGCAACTCACCTACTCTACACACTATGCTTTGGTTTATCCTCATAAAATAACCTGTGGACTTCAAATGAAAACCACAATGTTATTGGCTTCTTCAGTCCAAAGGGGAAAGTACAAGATTATCAGTGAACATCCTTATATAGTGTAGTATTTAGTATTTACATACTCTGTTTTGCTAATGTAAATGTTAGTTTTGTATGACATTATGAACTTAGCTAGCAGTGCCAATATTGATGTCAGTCATAATGATTTCTCACAGGGCATGGAAAAAACACAGACCCAACCCATGCTTTGTAGCTGGTTGATTAAATTCTCAGTAATGTTTACTTGGCTGGACTGTATACATTTATTTAATGAAAAGCAGAGTGAAACACTTACCCTCAGTAGACCCTAACTTCCACAATGTGGGAGCAGTTTGTGGTAATGGAATATTTATAACAGGCGTCATACTACATGAGTTATATCTCCCCTATTTATAAAAATGACAAATGGCCATTTGAGGAGACTTTGAAGAACTTAAATGTAATTCAGAGTAACTGTCAAAGTTAAAGGCTAAAATGCAAAAATGTTGAGTTTTCATTTATTTATGAGAGTTACTTTGAATTACATTTACAGCCCAATAGTTTAAATATTTTAATAATATGTGATGAGGCTATTAGCTAGCCATCTGTAAGGCTATTAGCTAGCCATCTACAGTAATGTCTTTCTAATTTAACGCGTTAAATGTAGTGTAGCGACCCTGTTATACCTGTTGTTGGTTTGGATGTTATATTTACATTTTAGTCATTTAGCAGACGCTCTTATCCAAAACGACTTACAATAAGTGCAAGACACTTAAGGTGTCTTGGAAAACCAACATCTGACAATCATAATAAGTATACTTTCCCTTCATCAAAGCCATTAATTGGCAAAGTCAGTGCCAGAGAAATCAAACTTAAGTGCATTATTATTATTATTATTTTATTTTTTTCAGGTGGTGGGGTTAGGGGGTACACAGGTTAATTAAGATACACATCAAAGTGGTAGTTTTTCAGCTGCTTTTGGGAGAATGGCATGGACTCTGCTGTCCAGGCTTCAAGGGGAAGTTTGTTCCACCATTGAGGTGCCGGGATAGAGAAGAGTTTTGCCTTGGCTGAGCGGGAGTTGGCCACCCGTGAGTGTTGGGTGGCCAAAAGACATGAAGTGGCAGGTCGGTGTGCACGTGCAGGTTTGTAGTGTTTAAGCATAGCCCACAGGTAGGGAGGTGCAGTTCCCTTTGCTGCTCCATAGGCAAGCATGGTGTGACAATGCAAAGAGTAAACAGATCCCACACGTCTACATACATATTACATGCAACAACACCCGCTGTTTAAATAGTGTAGTGGTCAAAGACACAGTCTGTCACATAAGAAACCCCGGATTGAATCCAGCCAGGCACAACAACATTCATCCCTTCTAATCGTGGGCTGGCAAAACTAGGCTTTTCTGGTTCCTTATCTTGTTTCAATTATCTATTTTTTGGAGTCTTTTTTTGGCCCTCAAAATGCTCTGGCTCATCGTGTGGATGTTAGGAAACCAAGTTCAAACATTTGAATGTACATCAAAGCCCTAATTGACGGAGAGAATAGCCTAGTGTCCACCCCCTTACCAAAATAAAGAATCATTGGTCTATTACAATCAGATAACAGTTGTGATATTAAAAAATAGGCCAAAAGTTCCATCTCACCGGAATAGACTGATAGGCCTAAAATATCTGTCCCTGAGCAAGGCAGTTTAGCCAGTTTGCTCCCAGGCTACTTGTCATGGCAGCTCCCAACACCTCTCCAGAGACAAGTCTTGTTTGGACCTTTTGTGCCAAGTGACAAATATCATATTTCTAAGTCACATCCTCATACACATGTCCCAGTGCAGCATGGATTTGAATCTGGCCCATTGCTTTTCAAACTAGCTAATACTACACAACATTAAGTTCATAATTTCCATTTTTGCAGCATATCCTGCCCTTGCTAACCAATCAAGCAAACGATATTTGAATAGTGTACTAGGTTAGTGGTGCAGGACAGGGAAATCTTCCTTTGTTTAGCCTATAGAAGCTAACTAAGTAGTAGTAATTCTAGCTAACAGCATACAACGTGAGGTTCAGAATTAGTATTGCGTATCTTGCTAGTGGTAGGCTGTAACTATAACACAGCTAACAAACAACTTTTTGTTTGTTTGTGTCCTAGGCTAGTAGCTACCATTGTACTTGGTTTTATGACTTGTGTGTAGGGGGAGCGGTATGGCTTTTCAGGTCCATGTCAGCCCATCCGATCCTCCATCGCATTTGAGTTTTCTCCAGAGCTTTATCACAATTTCTTTGAACTGGCATCGAAACAACTGGAGCAAATTTAACAAGAGAAAACCAGCAGGGAGGTACCAAATTTACTGAACTTGAATAGGCCAACAATAACAAACTGTTTTGGGAAGCACTCCATGTGAAATAACATCTTTCCCCAATAGCATATGTCATAAAAAAAATTCTGCCTTTACATGGAAATCTTAAAACGTTAATTTTTAATAGGACTGAATAAATGATAAATCAATTGTGATTGGAATGGGCCTTAACTGTAATAAAGAAAATCTATGACTGAAGCCATTCTGCTGATCCACAAGGTCTTCTGGTTTCTCTTTTCTTCCAGTGTTTCACAACATGCAATAAACCATCTATGGCTATAATGTCCTTCATAATATCGACACCATCTGAGAACAATACCAAATTAGTAACTTATAAACTGAAGTCATGCAGGTAGGGATAGCTGCGAATGAAAAGAATAGTGTATGTCACACATAATCCTTAACACCTTTGACCCTTCTGGGCACCATGTAGCCCAATCACAGCTTATAAATCTTTGCGAGTTTGTCATACTTCTACAATCTTGATTCAAAAGGATCCATGCATACAAGTCCTTGTAACTAATATAGGAAGTGATTTTGAAAGTTGTGCTTATTTTGACAATCCTTTTAGGCTTTGTTGGATACTGTTTTTACTCTAGAGTTTTAAAGTCTCCCCCTAACAATTTAATTGATGAAATTACAAAATGGTTTCCTTTACAGAGTATTAATGAAACTCAACTCTTTACAAAATGCTGATATAAAAAAATCAGGTATTACTTAACACTGTGAGAATGACTTATCTAACATACAGTGTGTACTCCCTTATCAACAGATTCTGTGGTAACAGCATTTTAGCACGTTCAGGGTGAACCAACTGTCTGCTGACAAGTACAGTGTGTTGAGGGGCTGTGAGTGGCATTGGAAGGGGTGTGGGTAGCTACACACAGAAGTAACTTTTCCTAGCAGGTTAGCAGAGCAGTAGCTAACCCTAACAACCATAAATACACATCTATTATATACTCAAGGCTCATGTGTCATTATCTTGTCTGCTCATGTAAAATGTATGTGGATTTGTGATATTCTGTCCCTATTTGTTGTCTTCCAATTGCGCTAACAATACAAAAAGTAAAATTCTGCACCGGCGATTAAAAAGTGATATTGATTCTGATGAGTGAGTTTTTGTAATCTGCAACGAAAAGTCACTTGCATCCATAATTGTATACCATAGTCCAAAATGGCCGGCTATCTCCAGAAGAGCGATACAGGCAGGCAGGACTGGTGGCAGCTGGGTTTGTGTCTCCTTGCTTTGGTAAGGTCAAGAGGGTCAGGCTAAGGATATTGGTTGGGCTGAAAGCCCTTTAGCGCTTGACTATTGACATGCTTTATTAAATAAACGCCCCAGTCATCCTTCCCAAAACATCTTCCTTTATAGGATTAGTACCAACTCAAACACATCCTCCCATCCATGGATGAGGTCTTTCTCTCTGTCTGTACCCCCTCCGTGTCACCTACTTCCCCCTTAAATCGCCTCCCTTCCTCCTCAGCTTCTGTCCTGCTACGTCCTGAACCGATGGACAGCCTGGGGGCCAGAGTTTCACCGTCATCCATGTGATGGCCAATGGCAGCCCTCCCAGCTGTGGACCTCCTGCCCTCTCAGCCAATGGGGTGCTTATCAGATGGCACCTTATGTCTCCGGGAATCATCCGGCATTTAAAACCCTGGGACAGGGGTGCCCGCAGCCCATAAAGCAACAGATTGTCTCACTGAGGATATACTCCCAGGGTGGAAAGAAAGAAAAGAAAAAGATAGACAACAGAAACTTCTTGATCTAGTCAAGTAACTCTGTGATAAAACGTGTTAGGATTAACCGGCAAAGGAGTAACCCTATGTTATAGAAGTGCCAAGCTCTACCTAAAACCTCACTTATCCAGGTGAGTATTCATTTGTGCGAAGATTGTTCTTGAGTAACCTGTACCATGTCTAACACTGTCAGTTTAAGAATATATTATTTTCTGATTCAATCAATATGACGGGTGATTAATCCTGTTTTGTGTGTACATTTTGACAGAAATATTACTGTTCCTTTCAAGGTCCGGCATTTCTCTCAGAGCGGAGAGACAGAACACTATGAGGGCCCTGCTAGTGTCACTGCTTGGACTGCGTCTGGTGGGGGTGATGGGTACTGGGTAAGAACTGGGCAACATAGAGAATGACTGAACAAAACACTGTCTATTTCACATCAGAGCTTGTTCTGGGATGACCTGGAACACTCTAGTGTTCTACTGGTTGAGAACCGGCACCTTGAATACATGTTGAACTGGCACCTAAATATAATAACTAGCAGAACCCAATTTAATAATGGCACCTTTTTCTGTATATTAAAATAAATAAAATGGTAACATAGAGGAATAGATCCACACAAAATAAAAAAAACAACAAGGCTATATACAGTCAATATACAGTCAATGTGCAGCAATGTGCAACTGCATGGAAAAAGGTGACTAAAATGCATTATGAAAATGTTTCAAAGCATGTTCTAAAACACAGAAAAACAACTCATGTCACGTCACGCTCTCACTCTGAATAATGTCTGCACGCCCAATTTACATACTCAATGTATATACACAAAAAGTTTTTTGGGACATCACCTAGAATGAGATTGTGACAAAATTTCTTGGTTTAGATTGTTTTGGATCATTTTAGATACAGTGTACTCTTAGATACATGTTCCTATTGCATTGGTCAATAGCAAGTGATGACTTAGTTAAATGTGCCAATTGTCTCTGTAACAAAAAAAATGGCAAATGCTGCACTTTGAAGTCATTGTAATTGGCTAATATTTTTGGGTAATTTTTGGGTAACCAGACAGGAGGGCTGGCTAGTGTTAAAATAATGCATTAGTCTCCTCAGTGTTGGCCTGGCAGGGAAACGATTGACAAAATAGAAATATAGCAATAGAAAGACTAAAAACAAATAACAAACAATATTAAGTAATGATTACAAAATAACTACACACTAATAAAGATAATACAAATTACAAATCTGTACAAATATAGTAACATTTTGAGATTTAAAAAAGGGACTGTTTGTGTGTGTGCACGACAGCATTCTAATGGCTTTCAGACAGTTGTCTTTGAGCCTGTTGGAATGTTAGCTCAAGCTTCAATAGACCCCGCACATCCAGATGTGAGTGGGGGTGCATTCCTGGATATTTGTGCATTTCGTAAAAGCATACACGATTTGCCAATTCAAAGTAAAAATTTAATATTTTGGGCAATCAGGTGTTCAGGGTAGGGCAGTGGCGGTAGAGTTATTTATTCTGCCAACTCCTTTTCTTCCAATATGAGCATTTGGCTCTTCGCTGGTCTGCTGATTTGATCAGGTACTCAGGAGATCATGTATTCACAGCAGAGTGCCAACTTGGAGAGGTAACTAAAAATCCTCCGTTGTCATTGGGGTCCTTCCTCACATCAGACATCATGCCCACAGTTGCCCTGGTAAACCACACCTGTGTGAAAGTATAGTGGACAATAAATTTACAATGTCAAACCGGTACATTGAATCTAAAAAATCTAGAGCTGTACAAACATTAATGCAAGTTGTACTCTTCACATTTAAATAAGCCAAAAGGGACACTGGGTTGTATTATATACATATATTATGAGTACACAATACTTTTAAATAAACAGGTCCACTTCAAATCACTGAACTATTTCAATACTATTTAGTGTTCTAATGTAAAACAAATCTGGTTCCAAAATAACACTAAGTATACTGTTTTTCTATATTTTACTTTAAGTTGCCTGCTGAGTGTAACTGTGGAAATTAAAAGGAGGAAAAAAGACAAGTGTTAAGAGGTCATTTGCATGTGCAAAGATCCAGGAGTTTCCAGAAATGTCCACAGCTGACTTGTGACGACTTGTTAAAATCTTTTTATATTGCGACTTCTCTTTACTGGTCTTTTACTTGTCATCATTACAAAGATTTTTACTTGTATGGACACTCTGAAACAGGCTTTTTCATGCAGTGTACAAATGTAGTCTTTAAAAAAATCTAAATTCAAATCTAAAATCTGTGGGTTGAATCTAGTTAACTGCCTGAGAAAGTAAAAGTGCCTTACTTAGTGAAAACGTTCATCTTGTCTTTATTTAGCTGCAGAAAGTGTTTTGCCATCTGAGTAATGTCAGTGATGCGTTGAACCAGGGGGTTAGTTGGGCTAATGAAATATGACAATACAGACATAAATATCTGTGTAAAATCGGCTTAATGAAAATCACCATACTTACAAATAATACTACAAAGGGCTGACATTTACATGATATACAACTGAACCTGAAGGTACTAGGACACTTGGGAGTACTTTGCTTTAGTTCATCTGGGGGTACCTGAGAAGGGGAAATCTAATGAGACCATAAGCCTACTAGTAAAATGTATAAAAGGAAGTACTGTAGGGGTTCTCAAGGTCCAGCACAATTATTAGAACAACAAAATGTTACAATACTTACTCAGTACCGAGTCTGACAGCTCAATATCTACTCAGTACCAAGTCGGGCAGGACAATATCTACTCTGTACCGTGTCTGAAAGTACAATATCTGCTCTGCACTGACTGAAAGTCCGATAACTGCTCAGTACCAAGTCTGACAGTCAAAAACTGCAATTGACCACGGAGGATAATATGATTGAGTGTCTGAAACTGGACATGAATCAAGAAGCAAATGGACAGAAAGCCTTTGTGCACAGGTGTTCATCAACAAATTGACTGGTCTTATGTCAGTCCTGTGGTGTAGTGGTCTATCCTTTTTTTTAAGAAGAACTTATTGCTAAGGCTGTTTACAATGCAGTTTAAATACAATACACTGATTTCCAGTAAGGACGCACAAACACTGAAATACTATCTGCCGTCACTGATGTACGCTGAGCCGTATTGTACAGTATACACTGACCTTTGGCATTATGCCATTGGCGAAGGGGCATTGCAATCAGTTCACCCGCTAACCTTTGTTTTACCGCCACACCGCCATTAACTATATTATATGCACAATTTCATGTTGTTTATCATCACCTCAGGCACTGGTGTGAACACAGAGTGGAGGAAAGTGTGGAACACATCATTTCCCCCCGTCTTCAGCGTGAAGTGGACTGTTCCCAGGTGTACCAGTACAACATGAATGGCTGGCGGCTGGATGTGGACAGGATGCGCCACCATCACGGGGGAGATGACGGCATTGCGCTGTATTACAGGCAGTTGGGTCCCAAGGCTGTCTGCTTTTTATACAAGTGAGGAGATTATCTGTCACACTGTGATGCATGCAACGACATGCAGGAATACCAGGAATGATCAAGTGAAGACGTTAGTAACGTTAGTTTCTTTTGAATCACATTGCACTGTGTATTGTGAAGTACTTCATGTACCATCTCTGTGTTTTCCATCAGACCTGCCCTGATGGAGACCCAGAAGGTTAACAGGACAATAAGAGGGTGCTGTGAAGGCTGGGGAGGCTCTCATTGTTCTCTGGGTAACGACTGATTCAGAAAACGTATTGTGAAATAGTTCCATTTACTCACCATTGATGCTGAAATGTTTATTATCATTAGTCTGAGAAAGTACAGAGTTAGTAGACATCTTACAGCGTGTGGGAGTATTAACTGAATACTATGTGTCCTTCATATTTATTCATGATTCTGTCTGATTCTCCCTCTCTCTCTCCCTCTCTGTGGTCCAGGGGTGGGTGCGCGAGGTCAGTGCTTCTCCACGTGGAGTTGTGAGGATTTCCCTGGGGTGCACAACTCCTCTCTGATGGCCATGGAGCAGTGCTGTGGCAGCCAGTGGGGACTAAGCTGGAGGAACTCTTCTGACCAGACCTGTCTGTCCTGTACATACACCCTGTTGCCTGGTCAGTGCTGTATGGAATTATAGCACACACTGATTTACTGTACCTCATACTGATAAACCTCATACTGATTTACTGTACCTCATACTGATAAACCTCACACTGATTTACTGTACCTCATACTGATAAACCTCATACTGATTTACTGTACCTCATACTGATAAACCTCACGCTGATTTACTGTACCTCATACTGATAAACCTCATACTGATTTACTGTACCTCATACTGATAAACATCACGCTGATTTACTGTACCTCATACTGATAAACCTCACACTGATTTACTGTACCTCATACTGATAAACCTCACGCTGATTTACTGTACCTCATACTGATAAACCTCACAGTGATTTACTGTACCTCATACTGATAAACCTCACACTGATTTACTGTACCTCATACTGATAAACCTCACAGTGATTTACTGTACCTCATACTGATAAACATCACACTGATTTACTGTACCTCATACTGATAAACCTCACACTGATTTACTGTACCTGATACTAATAAACCTCACACTGATTTACCTCACACCCCCAGCATACATCACACACTCATTAACTTCATACTGATTTACCTCATACACTCTGACTTACATCACACACTCATTAACCTCATACTGATTTACCTCATACACTCTGACTTACATCACACACTCATTAACCTCATACTGATTAACCTCATACACTTTGACTTACATCACACACAGATTAACCTTGCACCGATTTACCTCACACAGATTGACCTCACAATGATTAACCTCACTTTGAATTACCTCACACTGAATTACCACACACAGGTCACGCACTGATTTGATCTACGTCACACACTGATTTACATCCCACACGCTGATTTATATTGTAAATGTTATCGACCCTTCAACAATCTCTCTCCATCTCCAAATGCCTCCTAGACTCCCAGTCATCTCCACTCGTTCGTGGGGGTCTTTTGGGGAGTGCCCGGAACCCTCAGGGCTCGGCGACCTGTCTGAGCTGGGGAGGGGCGCACTATCGCACCTTTGACAGAAAGCACTTCCATTTCCAGGGCAGCTGTACGTACATCCTAGCCTCGTCTACTGACGGGACCTGGGCAGTGTATATCAGCACTGTTTGTAACGGCTGGGGAGATTGCAGCAAGGTACCGTAGTTTCCTTTAGGTTGGTCTTGGTCCCTCTGCTGTGACGGCCTGTGTGTGGTTCTGAGAAAATTGCTTGGTTTGTTTTTTTCTCCCAGGCCCTGAGGATGATGCTGGGACTAGACCTTGTCTCGGTTCACCTCAGCAACCTCACATTAAACGGGTTGTTGGTACCTAAAGGAGAGCCACTCTTTCGAAATGGTAATTCAAACTCCCATGTCAGTACAGATGAGGCACCTGCTTTATCTTTTCTGTTATGTATATTGTTTTAATTGTTGCCAGGTAAACTCACAGAGATTGTGTAATACCCCATCCTTCATTTACTAGGATTTACTGTTCAGTGACCTATGACCTGCTCTGCCCCGTGGTGTCCCTGTACAGGAGTGAGTGTCCACTGGCTGGGAGACTTTGTGTTTGTGGAGAGTGGTCTAGGGGTGCGCGTGAAGTTCGACATGGGCAACACTGTCTACCTGACTGTCACCACGGAACACCTGGCCACCACCAGGGGCCTTTGTGGAGTCTACAACAGCAATGCAGATGGTGGGTGACCACTTAATCACCCAGGGGCTTAATAACTTCCTCATCTCCTTCCCTTCATGAAAACTGGCTGCACCTGACTGATCATAAGGATGCTAACACGTGGCAGAATCAGTGAACTTTTCTTTTTTTCACACTTTGTCTATCTTTCGTGTGTCCCTTCCAGATGACTTCACTACAATGAGTGGTACTGTGTCTCAGTACGCTGCTAGCTTTGGGAACTCGTGGCGAGTGCCTGACCAGCAGACTGAGGTTTGTACAGTCTAATAACTTGGACTTCCAGGCACTGCCTGAATAATTCACTTTAGGGCATCATTTTTCTGCTAATGCTAAAATGCGACATTCTTCTACAACTGCATGCGGAGAAAACACTGTCATCCACAATTCCATTTGACTGGGAAGTAGATGAAACCCCCAACTATGCCTTTAATATACAGAAAAGCCTCGATAGAGCCTTTTGAAATGCTTGGGCATCGGCTGTTTGGGCACACTGGGTAATGTAGTCCTCTGATCCTTCATGTTTCTCAGGGTTGTGATGACGCGGCAGAGCTAGGCCACAGCTGTGACATGACAGGGGACGCTGCTTTGCGCAGGGAGGCAGAATTAGTGTGCCACCGGCTGCTGGAGAGCCCCTTTATCCAGTGCCACCACAGTGTAAGAAACGCCACCAGGGCTCACCGCTCACTCTCCATGTTACTCAAACAGATCTCCCCTCAGCAGAACATCACTTGTCACAGCCTGAAACGCACGACTTTGCCTCCTCTGGGCAGGTGGAGCCGGTGGCCTACGTTGACTCGTGTCTCTACCTGCACTGCAGCCTGGGGACCAGAGAGAGGGAGGCGGCCACCTGTGATACCCTGGCCAGCTATGCCCGGGAATGTGCCCAGCAGCACGTGGTCATCAGCTGGAGGAGCTCAGGAGTGTGTGGTAAGGACCTCCTCAGTAGTCTGGTTGGCCTACATGTTGGGTCACCTCAGCCAGGCTACCCCTATAGACAGTCAATATTGAAAAGTAACTGGAAATGCCCATTGTCTCTTAAGGTTAACTTTCTCCCCCTCATCTCTCTCTCTCTCTCTCTTTGTCTCTGTCTATGTGTCTTTTTCCCTCTCGGTTTCACGTTTTCCTCCACTCTCCCTCTTTCTCACCCTGTTGTTCCCCCTACTTCCCTCAACCTACTAGTCCAGGAACCCCTATTATATCTATTAAGCTGGCTTTACTTAATATCAGATCTCTCGCCAACAAATCATTCTTGGTAAATGACATTATAATATCCTACAACCTAGATTTTATGTTTCTCACTGAAACGTGGCTAACGGAAGACTGTAGTGCTGCCATTCTTAACGAGACAGCACCTGAAAAATTTGGCTATATGAATACGTGTCGAAATGGTAGGAAAGGAGGAGTGGCTGCCCTATTCAAAGATACATTCCAGTGCAAAGAAAATACACTAGGTAATTTTATTTCTTTTGAATACCTCTGTTTTACATTGAAGGGTACCCCCAAAATTTAATTTTTAACCATTTACAGACCTCCACGATATTCTGCTAATTTTATTGATGATTTTACTGAACTACTATCTGTTATATCAGTTGATTATGACTTGTTTATTATTACAGGGGATTTTAACATCCACATAGATAATAGTACAGACAATAATGCCAAAGAATTTTGCGCTACTTGACACTTTTGATCTCACTCAACATGTGAAAGAGCGTATACACACTCAAGGCCACATTCTAGATCTGGTTATCTCTAAAGGTCTCGATATTTCCTCTGTCATTTCTGTGTCTTTTTTGAATCACTTATCACCCCGAATGTTCCAGTAAACTCTGTTTCTGTTAAGAAAAGGTACATTAATGAGAGTACCAAAGCTCAGTTTATGGAAGCCATAGCTATCTCTCCAACAATAAGTGCTGAGTCAGTTGATGTACTCCTGGATAATTTTAATGTCAAAATATTGAATGTCATGGATTGTGTTACACCGGTAAAGGTAAAGAAAACTAATGAGCAAACAGAAAACACCATGGAGAACCACCATGATGGTAAGCGCCCTGAAAAGAGAATGTAGGAAAGCGGAACGTAAGTGGAGGAAAACTGAACTTCAAATTCACTATGACATCTATAAACAAAGCCTTGATAGCTTCAACAATGAGTTACGCAGGGCCAGACAGCAACATTTATCGGGAATGATCAACAGGAATATCAACAATACCCGCACTCTATTTGTCATGGTCGACAAGCTTACAAACCCAATAAAGCAGATAGCATCAGAACTCATGTCCACTGTGAAATGTAATGAATTTGCGTGTTTCTTTAGTGAAAAAATTCTAAGTATTAGACGGACCATCAGAACTGCACAGTCTAACAAGGACACTGTACCATCACCACGACCACCAAGACAAAACTTTATTATGATTATTATGTCGCATTTTAATACAATTGATCAAAAATCCCTAGAAGAAACAGTTCGACAACTTAAAGCTTCCACTAGCTGTCTTGACACACTGCCATCAGACTTTTTAAAAACAATTTTTAAGTCTATAACAATGGACCTACAGCAAATAATTAATAGCTCTCTGCAATCAGGCATTTTCCCGTCTCTAAAAACAACTGTCATTAAGTCCGTATTAAAAAAGAGAACACTGGATGCATCTATAATGAACAACTATAGACCTGTATCAAATCTCCCTTTTATAGCCAAGATCATTGAGAAGGTTGTCTTCAATCAACTCAGCAATTTTGTGACCTCAAGCGGTCTCTTAGACAAATTTCAGTCAGGTTTCCGACCTCACTACAGTACTGAAACGGCCCTGATTAAAATTTTAAATGATATGCGGCTGAATACTGATTCTGATAAAATAACAGTTCTGGTTCTATTAGATCTCAGTTCAGCATTTGACACTGTATATCATAGAACACTTATAGATAGGCTGGAAAATTGGGTAGGACTCTCCGGGAAAGTCCTTGATTGGTTCAGATCTTATCTAGATGGCCGGAGTTACTTTGTCACCATTGGTAATCATGAATCTGATAGGGTGGCTATGACATGCGGAGTTCCCCAGGGATCAGTTCTCGGACCGCTTCTGTTCAATCTCTATATGCTACCTCTGTGCCAAATTCTACAGAACAACAACATTAACTACCACAGCTATGCTGATGATACTCAAATATATATGGCTCTCGAACCGTATGACAACAGCTCAATAGACTCTCTGTGTCACTTTATAGAGCACATAAATACCTGGATGAACCAAAATTTACTACAATTAAACCAAGATACAACTGAGATTATTGTTTGGCAACAAAAATAAAAGAACAAGTATTAGTAAAGAGCTAGACTCTCGGGCCCTTAAAACCAGGGATCAAGTGCGTAATCTTGGTGTTCTAATGGACTCAGACCTCACATTTAACAGTCATATCAAAGCGGTCACCAAAACAGCATTCTATCATCTAAAAAATATAGCCAGAATCAAAGGCTTTGTGTCCCAAAAAGACCAAGAGAAGCTCATCCATGCTTTTATCTCTAGTAGGGTTGACTACTGTAATGGCCTCTTAACCGGACTCCCGAAAAAGACTGTAAAACAGCTGCAGCTCATCCAGAATGCGGCTGCTAGAATGTTAACCAGGACCAAGAGAACAGAGCACATCACTCCGGTTCTTATATCTTTACATTGGCTTCTAGTCAGTTACAGAATAGATTTCAAAGTGGTGCTTTTAGTTTATAAATCTCTGAATGGTTTAGGACCCGAATACATATCTTATATGTTTGAAGAATATAAACCGAGCAGGGCTCTTAGATCCATGATCACAGGTCAGCTAGTAGAGCCCAGAGCCCAAACTAAACATGGAGAAGCTGCGTTTAGCACATATGCTGTACACAACTGGAATAAACTACCAGAAGATCTTAGATGTGCCCCAAACGTATCCATTTTTAAATCCAGGTTAAAAACACTACTCTTTTCACGTGCCTACGACTGAGCACTTAAACTTAACCACACTGTTTAGCCTCATAGCTTCCTATGTTTTTATCCCATTTTTAATCTTTATATGTTTTCTTATTGTATTTTTCTTATTATGCTGTTTTCATTTGTTATGATGTTTTAATTTGAGTATTTGTTTTTATGTTATTGTATTTTAATATATTTTTTATTTTATTTTTCTTTGTAAAGCACATTGAATTGCTTCGATGTATGAATTGTGCTATATAAATAAACTTGCTTGCTTGCTCCCTCCCTCTCTCCACACCCAGAACGGGTGTGTCCACAGGGGCAGGTGTTCTCGGACTGCGTTTCCTCTTGCCCCCCCAGTTGCTCCTCCCCACAACCCCCTGCCTCGGGCCAGTGCAGGGAGGAGTGTGTGGGGGGGTGTGAGTGCCCCCGCGGCCTCTACCTGCACCACGGGCTGTGTCTGAGGAGGGATGACTGCCCCTGTTTCCACCGCCGACGCACCTACCAATCAGGAGACACCATCCGACAGAGGTGCAACACCTGGTGAGTGTCTGGCGTTACTATGGCCTCAGGGAGATCCTGAACATCTGGGCAGCCAATAATCATACACAAAGCCTTAAGGGGTCTTTGGTGATTCTTTTGTTTTTATTTCCTCCCATCGACCCATTCCCACACTTTGTTTTCTCTCTTTTTATCTCCCCCCTCCCTGACTATCCCTCTTCAACCCAGTGTGTGTAGAGCGGGTGCGTGGCAGTGTTCGGGGGAGAGGTGTGCTGCTCAGTGCAGCCTGATGGGGGCGCTACACGTGTCTACTTTCGACAGGAAGAGGTACTCTCTGCAGGGAGGGGACTGTGGCTTAACCGTTGTAGAGGTAAGACATCGCCAGGCCAGGGAAACGTCTCCACACTAACTGTAACTGTCTGAAGGTGAAGATGCAGTCCGGGGGTTTTGAAATAGTACAACATTTTTGGCTCAACAGTGCTTCCTTGACAACAAGTGGCCATATCTCTTAGTGATACAGCGAACTTCAAAAGTCTTTGTACAGTTGACATATTTTAGGACCTATAATTTAGCACTTTGGATGCTTTAGATCTTCTATAAGTATCAAACACTTACTTTTGCCATGCCAATGTTTTGGCTTTGTCTATATTGTCATTCTTCTGCTTCATGATGGGCTGCTTGAATTGCATTAACACTTCTTTGGTCCTCATGTTGGCAGACAGTAGTAACTGACTCCAAATGCAAAAACAAAGCCTAGAATTAAGACTAGACATCAACATCTCTCTTGTGCATACCAATATTGATGGAAGCAAACACACTTGCCTGTATATGAAACTGCTAGGAAGCCAATTGTCCAAATACATTTTTACCCTAAAATTGGCTATGTACAAAATCTGTTGTCATTTCTAAATGGTATTCTGATAGGGATTGTAATAGCACTTGTAATAGCAATTTAGGCCCATAGTCAATGCATCATTTAAAATCCAAACTGCTGAAATACAAAGCCAAAGAAACAACAAGTGTCACTGTGAATTCCCTTTCAGCAAGGATTAAAGAAAAACCTGATAGCCATTGACAGGCAAAGTTTCAGAATGTCGCAACCATAATGAAGGGTTATAGTGAGCCCTGCAATGAGAAAAGTTCAGGTCAACCTCCACAGAATGAGTCACTTTATTGAGTAAGAGAAGAACAGAGGCAAGTAGAAAAGTCTGACGTCTGGAAGGAAATTCCGGTATGGTTCAATCATTCCTCAGAACTGGTTTGTACCTAGTTTTGCGTCATAATGTCTTAGGCAGGCAGACCATAATTGGATATACGCCCAAATGATAAGAACTGAATTAACCCTTTTTCATTAACCTTGAAAGAAAACAACTCTCTTAACAAGGCTCAATGGTTTCTAGGTCAATGGACCTAATGGATTTCAGTACCACATGCAGAATGACTTTGCATTCTATGATAACGGTCAGAAAATGTCACTGTGCATTTAGATTTAAATACCACAGTTGAAATGCATTCATATGCATTGAACTCCAAACAAATTTGGACAATTTATTTGTTTTTTTGTCTCTGTATTCCAGCACCTTGGACTTGAGTTTAGAATCAAGACTAGTCATTAACACCTCTTGGCTAATAAGAAATAACTATGAAGCAAATTGTCTAAATACTTTTGTTGCCATAAAATGACTTTAGTGCACATGGCATGGGTGACTTGCACATCTGTGAAGGCACCAATAATGCTGAACAATATACAGCTCTGAAAAAATTAAGAGACCGCTGCACCTTTTTCTTTCCATTCCAAAAAAGTTGAAAAGGAAGGTTTTGAGTGAGGAACAGAAGTGTTCAATGTGCAGTGGTCTCTTAATTTTAACCCTTCTGTTCCTTAATTTTTTTGTTTCTTAATTTTTTCTGGAGCTGTATACAGGTTTTGGAGCAACATATGCTGCCATCCAGACAACGTATTTTCCCAGGGAAGGCGTTGTTTATTTCTGCAAGCCAATGCCAAACCACATACTGCACATATTTCAAAGCATGGCTGCAAAGAGTCTGGGTGCTGGCCTGCCTGCAGTCTAGACAAAAAACATAAAAAGGCAACCTTGAAAAGCTGTTGAGCAGCTGCAATCCTATATTAAGCAAGAATGTGAAAACATTTCTCCTTTAAAACTACAGCAATTGGTCTCCTCATTTCCCAAACGCTTACAGAGTATTGTTAAAAGAAGAGGTGATGCAACACAGTGGTAAACATGCTCCTGTCCCAACTTTTTTGAAACACTTATCTAATTCAAAATGGGCATCTATTTTTCCAAAAACAAAAAGATTTCTCACTTTCAACATTTGATATGTCCTAGTACTATTTTCAATTAAATATAGGGATAAATGATCATTACACACCATTGCATTCTGTTTTTATTTGCATTTCACGCAGCATCCCAACTGTTTTGGAAACACTGTGGTATATAAATTGCAGAAATGCTAATAGGTTATCTGATCATTTACTCATTATTCTTTACCAATGACCTGTATATACAGTGTCCTTATGTATTAGGACAGTAAAGTCAGAATTGCTATGAAAACACTTATGAAAATACAATTAGAAGATGAATATGATGCAGATGAGAATGTCACCAGACTCATTGGGCAGCATTTTACAATGCAACAATGACCCACATTTCTAGACAGGCCAAGTCAATCTCCTGAATTAAATTCGATTTTACATGCCTTTCACTTGCTGAAGAGGAGGTGTCCGAAAGTCCACAAAACAAGCAACAAGCCAAAATGGCTGCAGTAAAAGTATTGAGTATGACTAGAGGTATTCTTTGAATCGCTGTCCTGCTGAACGTACAAACTCCACTCAGTTTTCATCTCCAGGCTGAGTAGGGACAGGTTTTGGCCAAAAATGTCCTGGTACTTGATGTAGTCTGTGTTGCCATGAATCTTCAGAAAGTTCCCAGGGCCTTTGAAAGTAAACCAGCCCCAATACATCACATACCCACCACCATCCTTCACAGATTCAGTTATTTTTCTGCATGAAAATTTTTTCTGCATGTTATTTTTCTGCAAGGCTCATTTTACACCAAACCCACCTTTTATGTTGTTGCCAAAAAAAATTTTTGTCCAACTTCTATAATTCTCCAACTTTGATCCTTTTTTTGCCACTTGATATATACAAACACCTTCTCTTCCATCTCAGTTCCAGTTAATTTCTTAATAATTGCCTTAATAATCGTGATGGTTATTTTCAGTCATGTATCTTTTTATAGCCATTTTCTGATTTGTGAAGGTCAACAACCTTTTGTCTAAGTTAATTTGTGTGTTGATGGATAACTAAGGGAATTTAGCCTGTGTCTCCTCACATTTGTCACGGATTACCACTTAATTCCCAAACACTTACCCAAGAAGTAAAATCTTAATCAGAATATTCGTCAAATTGATTTCTGTTCATAAGATTTTGTAGGGGATGTTTTTTTTTTTAATCATTATTTTTTGAATAAATTAATGATTATTTTCTTTGAACCATTTTCACTCAATTAAATGTTATATTCCTATAATATTTTGAGTGTAAGATCAAGTTGATTGTAATGTATACAACTCGGGAGAGGTAGAGCTATGGTCCCAATTGCAGAGCGAGTAGAATTTATTTCAAAACAAATCCCCAGGAGTAGGCAAACTACGTGGTCAGATGAATACAGGCAGAAGTCGATACACGGGAAATCCAGAAGAATGGCAAAAGTACAAAAGGAGCAGGCTGATGGCAAAAATCCAACAATACAAACGCGTATGTCAAAACCAGACTCAGGCGAAGGTACTGACTAGGATAAGATAAATCATCAATACGGAAGGCAGGCTAGGATCAAAGACCATTAGAACACGATCTCAATAAACTCCTGCACTGGATTAGAATGTTGTACAACTACAAACAGTACCTCACAATGAAAAGGTGCACAGAACTACGCTATGTAGTGAAGGGACAATGAGAACCAGGTGATCAGTATTCCAGTGACCGGGAGCCGGGAAGAGAGCTGGGTTTGTTTTGATTGGTGTCTGGTGATCTGTAGGCTATGTTGTCCTGGAGATGTGGTTGAGAGCTGGAACTGTGAACGGACCTTACACTGATAAGGTCCTATTTTTGTTCATCTTTACCTTGGGTGCCAATAATGGTTGAGGTTACCGAATTCTAGAAATGCAAACTATTGTATTTGCTGTAACTGGTTGGAATTTATGTTATTTATCTTTGTCTAGCTTTAATGAATGTGTAAAAACACATAGTTGAAATATGATATCAATCATCTAACTGCATTTGAGCATGTTTTGGAATGTGTTAAGGATGACAACGTTTTACTTCCACAGTCACTCTTCAACTGAACACTAGTCTGTAACACTCAGCACTGGGGTTCTTCTACACCAGTGTTTCTCAACCCCGCTCCTGGGCGCCCCCCTGCCCTGCATGTTTTAGATCTCTCCCTGCTCTGTCACACCTGATTCAAATGATCAGCTCATTATCAAGTCCTCCATGAGCTACATCAGGTATGTTAGGGCAGGGAGAGATCTAAAACATGCAGGGCAGGAGGGCGTCCAGGAGCAGGGTTGAGACTAGGGGTGTCGTGATATACCGGTGTTGACGATAACCATGATATTCAATTTTTTTTATATTGATATCATGTTAATAATAAACATATTCACTAGGCGAAACTGAAGTTATATTTTTCCAAAAAACCTTCTTGGTTTTTTTATACATTATTCATGTCACTTATAGACAAACGATGCATGTTCTTAAACAAGGAGACTGGACCTATGCACTGGCGTTGAAATCACCTCGTTAGCTCTACTAGAGATCTGCAAAGACGCGTCATTTTAGTAGCCCATTCACATGTAAAAAGGATGTCGTATTTTTCCAAAAACTCCTCTCAGTTTTTCCAAAGCTTATTCATGGACAAACAATGCATTTGCTTTAACTACGAGTCTGGACCTATACACTGGACCTATACACTAGTGTTTGAATTTCGTAGCCTATTCATTAGGCGAAAATGTTTTGTATTTTTCCAAAAACTCCTCTCGGTGTTAGGCCATGTGGATCTTTTGTTTAGCAGTTCATCTGGTTGCCTTTTCACTGTCCATTAAGTATAATGGTTCTTTTTGTACACTTTTATATTTTTATTTGTACAGTTATGATTACAGACTCTCTCCACCTCCATACACTCGTATTTTGAGTGTAATTTATTTGCCAAAAAAGAGAAAAATAAACACATTAAACAAAGCTGAAGATTAATTTGACTGACAGCATTTTTTTTCTTCAAATTTTCTATAGATACCGCGATAATATCGTTACCGTGAATTCTTTTGGCCACGATAATCGTGTAGTGAAAATCTGATCTCGTGACAGCCCTAGTTGAGACACACTGTTCTGCACTAGTGAGTGTTAATTTAGTGGCAGAATCAACACTATACATTTCAGACTTTAAGTTCTGGTAATACCGTACAAGTTGCTGTGTACTCTAAGTTTTCCTTAGTTCTATAGGGTTAGAGTTACCACCTTGTCACCACAACCTTTAGACTTATAACACGCCTTTAGGCTTTAGGTGTGTGATGTGTTCATACGTGCCAGGGTGTTTTTATACATGTTTGTGTGTACAGGACTTTGTGGACAGGAAGCTGGTTGTGAGTGTAGAAGGTGGAGAGTGTGTGACAGGGGGAAGACATGGGTGTCTGAGAGAGATCTCTGTCACTGCTCTTCGTACCACAGTCATCATCACCAGCACAGGTTGGTTCTCCTTACCTCTGTTAACTGTAATTCCTTTGTGTATGGAATGTGTTTGTATAATCCAATCAAACAATCAACCAATGAATGAATTAATGAATGGCTCAACCAATCAGGGTGAACCCGCTGGCTCTGGGTGCCCTCAGTGCAGACCAATAAAGGATGTCTTGTCGTGTTCCAGGTTTAGTGACGGTGAACGGCCAGAGGGAGGCGCTGCCAGTGGTGACGGGGGACCTGGTGGTGCGGAAAGCGTCATCTTCCTTCCTGGTTGTCCAAGCATTTGGGGCCCAGCTCCTGTGGCACCTGGATGGACCCCTGGCTCTTATCACTCTACAACCCGGCTTCGCTCACAAGGTAAAACCCCTTCTCTTGTTTCATTCTGTAGTAAACCAAAGTAAAACTCTGGCTCCCCCTCTAACCATTTGATATTAATAAACCAAGTTTCTGATTCTGTACTCAAGGTAACACTTAATCCTAAACTACAACTGACCACTACCATCCAATAGGCTCATTTAATCCCTTTCGTCCACTTGCAAATAATGTGTTCTGAATTACCTCCCACTTGGAATTTGGACATGACATTATTTCAGTACTGTGTCGGTACTGAACTGGTCCTTCCTCCAGGTCCGAGGGCTGTGTGGAACAATGACCTGGAATCAGTACGATGACTTCACCACTCCTGAGGGGGATGTGGAGAACACTGTCTCCTCCTTTGCTGCTAAGTTCACCACAAGGGACTGTCCTCCTCCACTGGAGGCGCAGCCAGACCCCTGTGACACCTACACCCAGAGGAGGCAGTATGCACAGAGTGTCTGCTCTATCATACGCAGCCCTGTGTTTCAGGTGGGGTTTTGAGTGTGTGTGTGTGTGTGTGTGCACCTGTTCTGTTGTGTATACCCGTTTGGACAGTTTTAAAAAGCACAGTTTTCCACCAACTCTCTGAAGGGGCTCATGACGGTCTGTTAAGCATCCTTCCCAGTAGACTCTGTTTGTCTCTCCCCATCCGGTCTCTGCAGCCCTGCCATGACGTCGTGGAGAAGGAGCCCTACCTGCGTCTGTGTCTAATGGACATGTGTGGCTGTGAGCCCCAGAGGCACTGCCATTGTACAATACTCACCGCCTATGCCCTCCACTGTGCACAGGAGGGTGTGCCCGTCAGCTGGCACAACCACACCTTCTGCCGTAAGATTCCACGTTTGACTAAGTCATCTCGGGAGTTTTTTGCCTTGCGTTTGAAAAGCCATAGTGAATCCTTCCAGATACCCAACCATGTCGTAAACGAACCTCTTCCAAAGCGGCACAGTCTGTGTGTGTGAAAGGGGTTTCCTTTATATTGACCAGATATACTGTGTCCGTGTGCAGCAGTGTTCCAGAGCTTCAGTAACCAACACCCCTCTCTCGCTCCGCTCCATCCCCTCCAGCGGTGCAGTGTTCCGGGGGCCAGGTTTACCAGGAGTGCGGCCGGCCGTGTGGTGGTTCCTGTGCTGACCTCCGGCAGGGCTGGAGCTGTGATCAGGGCACCCAGAGCTGCGTGCCCGGCTGCCAGTGCCCCCCTGGCTTGGCGCAGGATGAACAGGGCCAATGTGTGCCAGTCTCCATGTGCCCCTGCATGCGGGGAGACAAGCTGTACCAACCTGGTAGTAACGTCCATGACAACTGCAACAGCTGGTAAGTGTCTAGAGGTTGGGGTGTCATATGGTGTATTGAACGTCCTGGGTTCCTGACATGTTGATTTTTATATTCGGTAGATGCACCAGTAAGCCCAACAAGAATTCAGAGCTTTTCAGTATCTCCCTCTCGCATCATAATTTAATTGACACTGGTTGTCTTGGGCTGACATGTTCCATACCAGATACAGACTGAAGCAATCTTCTACAAGTGATAAACTTGGAAACAGACAGAAATAGAAAGTGTGATGGATTCAATAGAAATTCTTGTGAAGTTTTTGTCCCAGTGTCCCTCATGTTTCTTTATGACCGACACGTGTATGCTTGTGAGGTGGACTGTTATTGTACAAAGCTTCTGCGCGGGTCTGATAAAAGGAATGAACACATTAGTCAGCAGAAATAATCTTTGACCTTTAAAGCACTATATTGATCAAAGGTAGATACAAAAAGATATTGTCTATCAATGGGGTCATGGAAATTTGTAGAAATTGTAGACATTAAATAGATTTGTGGCTGAAAATCAGATTTTCAAATCAAAATCACATTTTTCAGCAAGTGAAATCATATTATATTAAAGGGCAATTAATGTAATGAATCTGCATCTATATAATATTTGACATAGTAAATTTTCCATTATTAACCTTGATATACACTCCACGTGTATCTGGACAGTGACAGGTCGTTTGGGCTCAACCAGAGCTTTTGTTTAAATTAATTGGCGACTTTAAACTTACATTTCAGTGTATATTCGTCAATATCGGAATAACCTTTTAAAATTATTCATGGGAAGTTTATTTCTGTCCAAAATAGTTTTTTTTTTGCCCACCTTCTTTAATGTTTTGCCTACTCTGTCTCTGCTAAATTTATTCTGATTTATCTGCCCCCACACAGCCATGTTGAATTGCACTGACATTCCTTTGGTCCTCGTGTTGTCAGACACCAGCAACAGACTCGACAAAGCAAATACAGCAGTGAAGTCAACTGTCCATACACCTCTGGTACCCTAAGATGGGGGCCGTGTAATAAAAGTGGTTCATTCAGAATGAACATACTCTCAGATGAAATCAGTGTCTCATTCAGAGTGCTGAAATACAGAGTCAGAACAAAATTGTCAGTGTCCAGCTTCTTTTGAAATTTATTGTAAGTCTCCATACATTATTAAGTCAGGGGTTTTGACACGCATTGTTGTGATAGGAATCTCTGGTATTAAAACTGGATGTACTATTGAATGGTGAAACAGTGCTCCCTGGCCCAGTCTCAGTGGTTTAAGAGCTCTGATGAAATCTCTCTATGGCCTGGTCTGGTTACGTCAGGATAGGTTGATTTCATTGCATCTCTTTTCCACATTGCAACATGTAAACGGACTGGTGCTAAGTCGCTCCCACCAAAGATTATAAATGTTATGAACAACTTATTGGTCTGTCAAATAAGTATAAAGTGTCTTGAAAGTTGTAAGGCCGACAGGAGGAGGTGACCCATAATGACAATACTTTTCAGAAATGTGTGCCAATTAATTGAAAATAAAAAAACTGAAATATGCCAAGTACACAAGAATTCAGATCCTTTGCCATGACACTCCAGATTGAGCTCAGATGTATCTGTTCATCACCAATGAGATCCTAGATTGGTTGCAAAAAATATATATATTTAATCAGTTTTAAATTTAGTCTTGAACCCATTAAAATGTGGAGAGAGTGAGTGAATGCTTTTCCAAAAAGGCACTGTAAAGATATGTACATAAATACATGTAAAAGTTACGCCGACCGAATGTAACACTGTCATTGACCTTGTGAGGATTGCTCTCCCCGTTCAACTTTTTCCTCTGGGCCCTTAAATTGCATTGCCTTAGAGAATGTGTTGGTGTGTGCCAGCGTTCGCTCCACCAGACAGTTTAATTACCACTGTGGTAATGTGGAGTTTGTATTCAGCCCTTTGATTGGATGAGATGATAAAATGAGCCAATGGGCAACTTGGCTGTGACCTTACACAAGCGACTCAACTGGCCTTTGCACCCTATGACGATTCCACCTGCACGTATTACGGTTCTTTACTCTCCGGTAGTCCATGTGCTGTGGGGTGTGTGTGTGTGACATACTATGTGGTGGCATTGTGACGTACGATGTCACAATGCAACATGGTATTGATAAGAGCGTATTGATAAAAAAAAAAAAAAGTACATGTGAATAGTCGTGGGCATGAAGTGATTAAAATAACACACATTGTTGTCCTGCTCATGTGTATTCCATTCCAATGTAGTAAAATCCAGTGTTGGCTTTGTTTAGGGTAGCTGGATTAGTTTTAGCACCAGATGTGTCTGCTATAACACCATAGTTTGAATACATCATATAGTCTATGTAGTGGTTTGCTGTTGTCATTGTTAGGTAGCATTCATATTGATGTGTAGCGGTGAGTCCTCGTGCAACAATAGTACAGACACACACAGTAATTTTTCTTTCTCACTGTGGTTTCCCCTCACCTCCCTCACCACCCTCACCCCTGCCTGTAGTGTGTGCACGCGGGGGGTCTGGAACTGCACAGATGATGTGTGTCAGGAGGTATCCCAGTGTCCCGGCTCCCTGGTCTTCTCCCCACACTCCTGTCTGCTGACCTGTTCCAGCCTGGACACCCCCGGCCAAGGACCAGCAGGAGCCCCAACCTCCTCCTGCCAAGAGCCCCTGGCGGGATGCGTCTGCCCCCAAGGAACTGTACTGCTGGTGGGCCCCCCCCTCCGTGTCACTGTCTCTCTTGAAGTGTTTTCTTCTGTCTCATCAGAATCACCTTTACACCTTAACTACATTTACACACTGTCTTATCAGAATCACCTTTACACCTTAACTACATTTACACACTGTCTCATCAGAATCACCTTTACACCTTAACTACATTTACACACTGTCTTATCAGAATCACCTTTACACCTTAACTACATTTACACACTGTCTCATCAGAATCACCTTTACACCTTAACTACATTTACACACTGTCTTATCAGAATCACCTTTACACGCTAAGTACATTTACACACTGTTTCAACAGAATCACCTTTACGTGTTAACTGCATTTACGCACTGTCTCATCAGAATCACCTTTACACGTTAACTGCATTTACACACTGTCTCATCAGAATCACCTTTACACGCTAAGTACATTTACACACCATCTCATCAGAATCACTTTTACACGCTAAGTACATTTACACACTGTCTCATCAGAATCACCTTTACACGCTAAGTACATTTACACACCGTTTCATCAGAATCACTTTTACACGCTAAGTACATTTACACACATTCAGAAATTCACTTGATGTGATGGTGCTGCTACCGGTAGACAACAAAGAGTTCAACTATTACTGTCAATGTATATAAAATACATTCATTTACAGGTGATGTACTGATTTCCAGATCCAGAACATGCAATGCCACCCATGTATAGGGAAACGAGTTTAACAAGTATTATCGTGCATCTGTTTAATTAGCAATAACCCGTTAGGAGGTGATTTGATGCTGCTAGCATAATCCTGTTAGCCACGATAGGGCAGATGGTTGGTTGCTGAGAGCCACAGTACGCGGGAGCAAACTGTTCTGGTGGCCTTGGTCTTAAAGGACCTATGCCTGCCGAAGGGCAATGTTGGAAGAGTGTAACATATTGTCTGTTATTTCTACCCCAGGATGATCGCTGTGTCCTCCCTGAGAAGTGCCCATGCCACCATAACGGACGGCTTTACTACAACAATGAGACTATCGCCAAAGACTGCAACACATGGTAACATGCAACACATGGTAACATGCAACACATGGTTTCTCCATACTTTTACACTGAATGTTATCAGATCTTCAGCGAAACCATGATATTAATTAAAGGTTACAACACAACATTGGTTGTCTGTGATAGGGAAGCTAGTGGAGACCAGACAACGGTCCCTCCATGTTGTCTGTGATAGGGAAGCTAGTGGAGACCAGACAACGGTCCCTCCATGTTGTCTGTGATAGGGAAGCTAGTGGAGACCAGACAACGGTCCCTCCATGTTGTCTGTGATAGGGAAGCTAGTGGAGACCAGACAACGGTCCCTCCATGTTGTCTGTGATAGGGAAGCTAGTGGAGACCAGACAACGGTCCCTCCATGGGCTCTTCTCAGATGTATGATTGCAAACACAACCCCTAACTGAATACACAACAATGAACCAAAAGAGATGGATCTGGGTTTTCCCTCCAGCGTGTGCAAGGATCGTCACTGGCACTGCAGCCGGTCTTTATGCGCCGGGACCTGCCTGGCGACAGGTGACCCTCACTACATCACGTTTGACGGCCGCTGCTTCTCTTTCCTCGGAGACTGCGAGTACGTGCTGGCTCAGGAGACGGGCGGCCTGTTCAGCGTCACCGCCGAGAACATACCCTGCGGCAGTACCGGTGTCACCTGCACTAAGTCAGTCACCCTTAGTGTGGGCAACACCGCCATTCACCTGCTGAGAGGTGAGAGGGGGGGGAGGGGTGTGGAAGAGGTGGAGGAGAGGTAAAGGGAGGAGGTGGAGAGGGAGGAGAGAACCTGGGGGGGGGTAGACCTTTACTTTTCCTGAGAGATACAGTTTCGAGACAACATTGGATTTAACAAGGTCAAATGATGATAGAAGCTTTGAAGATTTTTCACAACGACAGAAGAGTCCAACGGCCTGGCCTCGTGTCCCTGTGTGTAACCAGGGAAAGCTGTGACGGTGAACGGCATGGCCGTGACTCTCCCCCGGTTGTACTCCGGCAGCGGGTTGACTCTGGAGAGAGTGGGAATGTTCGTGTCCCTCTCCTCCCGCCTGGGAGTCACACTGCTCTGGGACGGAGGTAGGGCCAACTACACAGGATTAACAAATACACACATACGCAGACAAACGCATATACACAAACTGTATATCCTGTTGTAGTAATAATGAAGATTTGTTATTTGTAAGCCATTTGTTGTAACCATTCATGACTCCTGGCTAAGCCAGCGTTATTAACCTGAAGTGTGGACCACCCTCCCCTGGTCCTCTAGGCATGCGTGTGTACGTGCGCCTGGCGTCCCATCTCAGAGGGCGGGTTGGGGGTCTGTGTGGAAACTTTGACGGCGACACAGAAAATGACTTCACCACGCGACAGGGTATTGTCGAGTCTACCGCAGAGCTGTTTGGGAACTCCTGGAAGGTCAGCCCCTCCTGCCCCGACGTAGTGGACCAGGATCTCAAAGACCCCTGCGCAGTGAGTCTCTCACACACCCCGACACACAGACACTCCTGCACAAGCAGCGCAACACGCATGGCTAGCAACCCTCAGCTGACCTTTAACCCCTGGTTTCAGATCAACCCCCACCGGGTGACGTGGGCGAGGCAGAGGTGTGCTGTGATCACCCAGGATCTCTTCTCTCCGTGCCACCCAGAGGTGCCGTACCAGCAGTTCTATGACTGGTGCATCTTTGACGCCTGTGGGTGAGTGGTGAACCCTGAAACCGCACTGAACTGACAGCTGCCCCCGAGTCCAAAACACATGCCAGTGTAAAGGACTGTGCCTGCTGGTCTGAAATACCTGCTCGTCCAAAATATCTGCGTGTTCAGAATACCTGCTTGTCAGAGATACCAGCTTGTCCAAAGTAGCTTGCTAGTTCAAAATACCAGCAGGTCCATTAACCTGCTAGTCCGAAATACCTGCTAGTAAGAAATACATATAAGTCCAAATAACTTGGTAGTCCCAAGTTGCTGCTATCCGAAGTACCTGTTATTTACCAGAATAAAATTTGTGGCAGAAAAGTTTATTAAATATTTAGGTGAATGGTATACTTATAACGACAGGTTGTTGTTCTTAGGAAAAAGTTGAATCTACAAACAACTCGTTGTAAATGTGTTGGTTACTCTCCCCTCTATGTGTACTGTGTAGATGTGACTCAGGTGGGGACTGTGAGTGTCTGTGTACAGCCGTCTCAGCCTACGCCGAAGAATGTAACCGCCGTGGCATCTACATCCGTTGGAGGACCCAGGAACTCTGCCGTACGTACAGCTTTTATCACTTTCCTCTCTCTGTTTTTCTCTCTTTTGCTCACACACACACACACGCACACACTTCTTATGCATTACATTTTCAAATCCAGCCGTACATTAACAGTTGTCTTAAGTTTTAAGTCTCTCTGTCTCTCCACGTAGCAATGCAGTGCGAGAATGGTCTGGTGTACGAGGCCTGTGGACCTGCTTGTTCTCCTACCTGTCCCAGTGTTGCCCAGAGCCCTGACTCCAACTGCGGCGCCCTCTCCTGTGTGGAGGGCTGCTTCTGCCCCACAGGCACCGTCCTCCACGGTGAGACAGCAGGAGGTATCCCAGTCCACAACACTGTTCCCTGACCAGGGACACCAGCGTCCTCACGGGCCTGGAGAGAGAATGGATTGTGTGTGTTCTGTTCCTCCCCAGGAGTACGACACCGGGTTTGATTCTGGACTTCTGATTGGGCTATATTTTTCAAGGACCTGCAGCTCTGCAGCAAACTCTGGAAAGCCGGGAATAGATAAATCGCGTGTGTTGTTGCTGGGCCGGAACAAAACCCTTCAAGCTCTACTGTCCCGGGTTCATTATGTCATTGGCCTGCTCTGTGTCCCTCTTCAGGTGGAGTGTGTGTGGCCCCCGCTCTCTGTCCGTGTGACTGGGAGGGTTCTGTTTTCCCCCCTGGGGCCGTGGTCAGCCAGCGCTGCCAAAACTGGTCAGTCCACACCCTCCGTCCCCTAGCCCCTCCTCTCTACCCACTCACCATCTCAAGTTCAGAGGTCAGGTTCAGAGTTCAGGTTCGGCGTTCAAGTTCACAGGTCGGGTTCAGAGGCCAGGTTAAAGTTGTGTGTTGTTGTATGCTTAGTACAGGAGTGCGTGAAGGTACGTAGTTCATGTGTCGCCTCTCTATGTACCCAGCTCATGCACTGAAGGTGTTTGGGCCTGCGAGGGCCCCCCCTGCCCCGCTCCACCCCCCTGTCAGGAGTCGGAGTTCCGATGCGCGGCGGGGCGCTGCGTCCCCTCTCTGTGGGTGTGTGACAATGAGGACGACTGCGGCGACGGTTCTGACGAGCTGTGCCCGTCCACCTGTAACCCCGGGCAGTTCCGCTGTGCCGCCGGGTCCTGCGTGGACCAGGCCCTGCGCTGTGACGGGCAAGCGGACTGCGCCGACCAATCAGACGAGGAGTTCTGTGGGCCTGTCACCCCCATGCCACTGTGCCCGCCTGGGGAGTTCCAGTGTGCCAGCGGGCGTTGTCTACCAGCAGGACGCCTGTGTGATGGACGGCTGGACTGTGGCTTCGCTGACGATTCCGATGAGCAAGGTGGGTGTCATGTGACATGTTTGTTGACAAAGTGTGACTGTCTGGTGTCTGATTAAAGTTACCGTGATGTACAGTAGCAGGCTTAAAATATACGCCGGAATGGGGACGAGAAATAACAGAAGAATTGCATTTTCAGTTTTCTTTTTGACTTTGATAACTGAATGCTTTTGGTTTTATTCTGAATCCACTGATGTTGGTCCTGCCCATTGTTATCCAACTGTTAACTTAGAACAGTTAACAGTTGGACAACAAATGTAGTTGGAACTTTGTTAAATGCATTAACTTTTCTAAGTATAGTATGTGAATAACCCAGTAAATATAATTAGACAAACATAATTACCTTTTCCACTAAATGTTAGTACATGAATTGATGGCTATTACATTAACTGGTAACCTTATTTTATGAATATTGTAATAAATTCAAGCAATTATGTAATAAATGTGAAAATGTTTCTACTTTTTTACCACCACCCACTGCCAGTTACATAACAGACTGATTTCATTATTAACTAACATTTAAGACACAACACACATTTAAATGGACTGGAAGAATATATTGTAGTTCTCAGTCAAGTTCAAACTTTTTTACTTCTTGGGTTTATTCACGTGTATGTGTATGTCTGTCTTTGTGTGTGTCTTGTGTATGTGGTGTGTGTGTGTGTGTGTTTCAGACTGCGGTGTGGTGTGTGCTGATGGAGAGTTCATGTGTTCTGGAGGCCGCTGTGTGCTCTACATCCACCGCTGCGACGGCCATGACGACTGCGGGGATCTGAGTGACGAGAGGGGCTGTGTCTGCGCCCCAGGAGAACTCCAGTGCCCCGGAGACCAGTGTGTCCCTGCAGACAGAGTGTGTGACGGACACAGAGACTGTCCCTCCGGCACCGATGAAGCTGTCTGCCCAGACGAAGGTACTGCTGATTATCATGACTTCACATTATCACACATCAGAAATACATATCATTGGTTTGGGTTGGAGAAGGATGGATGACACTAGTTTGGATTGGATAAGGATGGATGAAATTGGTTTGGATTGGATAAGGATGGGTGACATTGGTTTGGATTGGATAAGGATGGATGACATTGGTTTGGATTGGATATGGATGGATGACATTGGTTTGGATTGGATAAGGATGGATGACATTGGTTTGGATTGGATATTGATGGATGACATTGGTTTGTATTAGATAAGGATGGATGACATTGGTTTGGATGGGATAACGATGGATGACATTGGTTTGGATTGAATAATGATGGATGACATTGGTTTGGATTGGATAATGATGGATGACATTGGTTTGGATTGGATTAGGAGTGATGACATTGGTTTAGATTGGATAAGGATGGATGACATTGGTTTGGATTGGATAAGGATGGATGACATTGGTTTGGATTGGATTAGGAGTGATGACATTGGTTTAGATTGGATAAGGATGGATGACATTGCGCAAATGTAACATGCAAACCTTTCTACATGTTACATATTTTAAAATCCTAGAAACAATTCTAATCATTGGAGAGGCAGACTAGAGCCTTTAAAAGCCATAAAGTATGCAGAAAAAAACACAAATCAGCAAATTTAACTATGATCCTAAATGTGTGATGTGTGTCTCTGAACCTATCTTTATGACAGTTACCTGTGCCCCTGGCCAGTTCCTGTGTACTGATGGCACATGTGTGACCCCCACCAAGCTGTGTGATGGTATAGCCGACTGCCAGGGCACAGAGGATGAGGACCAGATCAACTGTAGCCCTGTCACCATGGCCCCCGTTATCACTGAAACTCCTATTACACCTACTGCTATCAACACAGGTGAGACCTTCCTTTCCTGACATTCTAAATAGTTTAGTTTTACCAGAGATGGGAGCGGTGTTCGGCCCAAATCGATTCCATTAAATGGATTTGATAGACACAGGTGCAAGTGTATCTTACTGAAAGTCATTGTCCCCGGTAACACATCCAAATCCACTGATAAATGGTGAATAGGCCATGAAATCAACAGTTTGCATTGGTCATCTCTGGACTTGAATCCCATTGAAAACCTGTGTTTTGAATTGAAGAGGGCAGTCCATAAGCATAGACCGAAGGATCTCAAGGATCTGGATATATTATGTATGGTGGAATGGACTAAGTTCCCTTCCAATATGTTCTCCAGTCTCATGAACAATTATGGGATATCATTGTTAAAATATCAGTGTTGTTATTCTAGGAAGAGGAGGGTGAACAAACCATAAGATAAGAAGTGTGGCAATACTTTTTTGCAATTTATTTAAGGGAGATATTTTTTATATTTTTTATACTTTTTAAAATTGTGACATTTTTGTTGATTCTCTTGAATTATTTATGAATTTCAATGTTCCACATATTACAACATACTCTAGCTAATTCCCTGTGTTGTTTGTTTAATACAACATCTTTTGCTCATATGTGCCAAGGGTTCCAGTAATTTTGGAGGTGACTGAATCTGCAATGTAAACGTAAAAATCACCTGTACAGCCGGGCAAAAATGTGTTTCCTATTGCTTGCACCCATCTCGGTGCCTTGCGGGTAGGGGCCCTAACTTACTCTCCCTGCCCAGCCTGCAGGCCCTATGAGTTTGGCTGTGCCAATGGGCAGTGTGTGCCCCGGGTGTGGCACTGCGATGGAGAGACGGACTGCGTGGATGGGAGCGATGAGCAGGGCTGTTCCCAGAGGTGTGGCCCCGGTCAGGTGGCCTGTCTCAGCGGGGACCAGTGTGTTGACCACCAGCTGGTGTGCGATGGGATACCTCACTGCAGGGATGCTTCCGACGAGAGCATAGACAACTGTGGTCAGCTACATCAGTATTGGTCACTTACATCAATATGATATTTGAGCTAACTACTGTACAGTCAGTGAATAGCATAGTGGTCAACGCATTGGGTCAGTGACAATAAAAAGTTGCTAGTTAAAATTCCCGAGCCAACAAGGCGAAAAACCTGTTGATCTGCTTTTGAGCAAGGCACTTAACCCTCATTGCACCATGGCTAAATACAAGCAAGTACATATGCATCAAACATGTACCCCAAATATTAAGACAGTATTTTGTTTTCAGGCTCTGCAAGGATCCCGCCTTGCCCAGGGAGTTTCCCCTGTGACAACCGCACATGTGTCAACACGACTCAGGTGTGTAACGGAGTGGTGGACTGCCCACAGGGGGAGGACGAGCTGGCATGTGGTGAGTTATCAGTAGTCCGGAATATTCTTTCCTGAGACAGTATGGCAGCGGTCGTCATACTGCAAATGAAACATAGTGGTTAAATGAGTGCCAGTGAATTTAGACCCTATAGTATCAAGTTGATCTCCTTGGCTGTTACCAGATGAGACCAAACCGTCCCCTGGTCCCACTGAGAAGAACATCAGTCAAACCTGTCCTGAGTTCACCTGCCTGGATGGATCCTGTGTCTCCTTCAGAGCAGTAAGATCCCTCAGTACCACAAGATATTGAATGACACAAATGCTTCAGGCCAAAATGAAGCACAGTACAATGTCATAGCCTTTCTTGTCATTTATTAGGATGTGCAACAGAAAACATTTCAGTTTCCATCATTTCCTTGTCTTTGTTGCCTGATGGATATGACCCAGTAATATGGCAAAACAAAGTGCTGTCCGGCATGTTAAGAAACGTGATGTAGGTGCTTCTTGGTGACATAGTTTTGCATCTTGGTGTGGTTTCTAGGTGTGTAACGGCATGGCCGATTGTTCTGACTCCCTTCTGGAGCCCCTAAGGAGTCCCTCTGATGAGCAGGGTTGTAGGTCCTGGACCCTCTGGGGCCCTTGGAGTTCCTGCAGCCATTCCTGTGGGATGGGCTACATGAGCAGGCAGAGACAGTGCCCCCCGGGGGATGCCCTGGGTCAGTGCAGAGGGGAGGACCGCCAGAGAGAGCAATGTTTCAGCACATCTTGTCCTGGTGAGAGATGGGCCAGATGAGCCACTAATCTGGCTGCTGTTTGCTGTCATCGTGATTATCAGCAGCTGAGCATTGTCATGTTTTTCATCACTTTTATCTTCATGATCAGCATGAACATCCCCATGTTTACTGTCTGGGTAACTTCATCATTATTATCATTATCAACATCACCATCATCATCACCATTATCATTATTATCATCCTCAACATCACATTTTCATTATAATAATCATTATTATCACCATCATCATTATTATCATTATCATCACTATCAACACTATTATCATTATTACCATCATCCAGATCACCATCATAATAATTATTATTACCATCAGCGTCATCATCACCATTGTCACCATCATCACTATCATCATTATATCACCATTATTATCATCATTAACATCACTATCATCATCATAGTCATCATCGCCATCATCACAACCATCCTCATCATGATCACCATTATCAGCATCATCTTTGCCATCATCGTAATCAGCAGCAATCCTCCCAGAACCTTTCTGGACATATAACTCTCTAACTCTCCTCAACAGTGGATGGTCAGTGGTTGCCGTGGGTGACGTGGTCCAATTGCTCTGAGGGTTGTGGGGGCGTGGCGGTGAGGCAGAGGACCTGTATCCCACCCCAGAACGGGGGAAGAGACTGCACCCAGCTACCTGGAGAGTCTGCCTTTGCCACGGAAATCAGTAAGTTCAGTGAGACTGACGTGTTGGATCACGTGTCATGCTTGACCAAATAGTCCATGATTTGAAATTAACTGTGACGTTTTGTGCCATTTAGAAGTATCTTACTTGCATCAACTCTGGAATAATGTGTTTAAGCTTTCATATTCATCCGTTTTTTCTCTCTCTTTCTCTTGCTTTCTATCTCTCTGTCTCTCTCTCTCTCTCACGTCTCCATATCCCCTACAGAGCCTTGCCCTCAGGATGGCTGTGCCAATGTCACATGCCCCGATGGCTTGGTGAGGCTCAGCTGTGCCCCCTGCCCTATGTCTTGTGCCCACGTGAGCAGTGGCACTGTGTGTGACCCAGCAGTGGCCTGCTTCTCCGGTTAGTGAACATGTCAGCCATGTAGAAGGAAGGACCTCATAATCATCCATTATCATCCATTATCATCCATTATCAAAAAATAGAGCAAAGAATGTCTGGCAGCAACATGACTGACCTAGCTGCAGTGTATATAAAGCATGTCATTAATCAAGGCATACTTTACCCAAAGATTCAACACGTGTTTACAACATCTGCAGTGAAGTGTTTACCGTTTTCCGGGATGTGTTGCATTTTCAAGCACTCTTTAAAATATTATTCACTTGTTTACCCTGCTCCATTTTCTCTCTTTCCTTTCTCTCTCTCTCCATCCCTCTCTCTCTCTCTCCATCCCTCTGTGCCTTAGGATGTTGGTGCCCAGATGGTCGGGTGATGAACCACACCCAGCAATGTGTGTTGCCCGAGGAGTGTGTGTGTGAGGTTTCTGGGGTGCACTACTTGCCTGGACAGGAGGTTAAGGTTGACTGTGAGATCTGTACGTGTGAGAGAGGCAGGCCTCAACACTGCCGGCCCAACCCAGAATGTTCAGGTCAGTCTACTTAACACTACTGTCGGGCCGTGTTCTGTAGGAACAATGTGATTTTTTTAATCACATTTTATTGTACCACTTTCCATTCAGAAACATTTAATAATTGCCTGTCTCCTAAACATGACCCTCTGATCAAATTCAGGATATTAATTGTCCCCTCATTGTCCTGTGTTTCACAAATTAGGTGGTTGATTTGAAAATGTGTCTGATGTAAAAGTGGTGTTATGAGAGGAACTGTAAAAAAAGCATGCTTTGTACATAGAACCATTGTTAAACAAGTAACTGTTTAATGATTTATTCTGTGAAAATATTATCACCCCTGTCCTGACAGATGAGGCTCAGAAACACATGTATGTTGTTTCCTCGTGAGTCTCTAGAACATAGTGGACAGGTCTAGGCAGTAAGTCTGACTGTCAGAGAAAAGGCATTGGCAATATTAATGTTATTATACATACGGAATCATACACAATGATTTATCGAACTTCCATGATGCATTTCAACTTTTTTTCCTTCAGATAAATATTATTACAAATCAGACATTTTGACAGACTGCCATAACTCCAGTTTATTTACAGCGTGGGGTGGCCATAATATGCAGATTAGTTGACAGGCCACTTGGTGTACTAAAGTGTACTTTGACCAAATTTGTACTACACTACTGCATCACAGACATGTGTCCGTGTCTCTGCTTTTGTGTGTGTTTTGTATGACAGTCCACTGTGGTTGGTCATCGTGGTCCGCATGGGGGGAGTGTTTGGGACCGTGTGGGGTGCAGAGTGTCCAGTGGTCCTTCCGCAGTCCCCATAACCCCAGTAACCATGGCAAAGGGCGACCGTGCAGAGGAATCTACCGAAAAGCTCGCCGGTAAGGAACACAGTTCGCACTATCAAATGACTATATAAACCAATAAATATGGAATACTACTCTATCGCATGACTATACTAACCAATAAACATGGAATACTACTCTATCACATGACTATACTAACCAATAAACATGTAGTACAGTGCACTCACGACGTTTTCCGTACACTCACGGTATTCCGTACAGTTGACCTTGTGTACGACAATAAAAAATAAATTCTACCTAGTTAAATATGATTTAAATAGCCAAATTAAGTTGAATTTCTACTCTTTCCAACTAAATCATCGTAGTTTCACTCGCTACAAGATTTCAGTAAGTAACGGAGTTACACCTGTTTCTTTGAAAAAATGGCAGAGGGGAAGGAAAGTCTACAGTGCGATGTCAGAAGAGGGAGACATGTTGCGTGGGAAAACCTATTTTTCCACAAGATTTGTTTTAATGATGAGCTATTAAATATGAATAACATACTATAAAATGTTATTACGTAACTATTTCAAGATCAAATATATATAAAACCACGTCGACTTTGAAAAGTAGTTTCCATGCAGCGCATACAACTTTTTTCCCATAGGATTTAATAAATACTGCTTGTCATGCTGTCAAACTGCAGTGTAGGCTACTACCTATGTTTGTACTCTGTAGGAACAGATTTTGCTGCTAGGCGCCCTGATCACAAAAGGATTTGTATAATATGAGAATAAATAAGGTTTCTTGTAAGTTTTGTTGTAAAATGTGTCTTAATTCACGATAGAGGTCCTAAGCCATGGGCAAAAAAACACTGTATGGAACACTGCGAGCTACATGACAAGCGCTGGTCGGCACATCGTGACATCTCACGGTACACTATACCGTACAGCATCGGAGGGTCCAGTTTTTCAGATTTTTCACAAATACTCTTGGTCCATTTCCATGTCAATGAAGTATTGAAAGTTTCCCCAGTTAAAGCCCCGTATTTTGATGACTACACATTAACTATAGTTAGGTTGGTTATCGTTGTAGCCCCTTTTGAAAACGGTAGTTGGGGTAAATCTGTACCGAACACCGTGAGTGCACTGCACTACTCTATCACATTACTATACTAACCAATAAACATGGAGTACTACTCTATCACATACTATACTAACCAATAAACATGGAGTACTACTCTATCACATGACTATACAAACCAATAAACATGGGGTACTACTCTGTCACATGTCTATATTAACCAATGAACATGCAGTTCTACTGAATCACATAAATACATCAGTACAACTCTGAAACAGAAAATATGAACCAGTAAACCTGGGTTCCGGTACTCATTGCTTATGGGGATTGCTATTAATATTATGGTGATGTGATTGTTGGTAGTACCAACTTAGTACCATTTTTCATGGTACTAAATTGCCAGTCCTCACATTTGACAGTAAAACCAACATATGTGTGTTTGTGTGTGTCTGTGTATGTGTGTTGTCCAGCTGTCAGACCGACCCCTGTGAGGAGTGTGAGTTCCATGGCCACTCCCATGCCGTCGGGGACCGATGGAAGACGGGTCAGTGCCTGCTGTGCCACTGTCTGTCTAATCTGGTTGTGCAGTGCGCCCCCTACTGCCCACACGCTGCCACTGGCTGCCCCCAGGTCAGAAACGCACTAACTGGAACTTTGTATGTTGTGTGTGTGTATTCTCATGTACGTGTGTGTGCCTATGTGTGCCCGTGTGTGGGTGTGTGTGCGCCCACATTTGTGCAAGTACTTTATACTTGGGATGTTGCCAATGCCAAGATACATCATGGTGTAAACTGGGTTCAAGCTCTGTGTGAATAGTGGGTTGCTTTCTAAAGTACATTTTCCAACTTGTATCTTCAATCTCCAAAACAAGGCAGTCCATACTTCTGTTTAGCCACCAGTTTCCTGTCATGGCCGGGCGTCAAAGCAACAACATTATTTTCCTTTGTGTTGCAGGGACAGAGGCTGGTTCCTGAGGAAGGCAGCAGGTGCTGTTTTTGTGAAGGTAACCAGTCTCCCCCAACCATATGCTTCCCTTTGTTCACGGCTTTAGATCTGATGATCAATATGAACCTGAGAAAAATCAATATTTGGCTAAAATGTTTGTTATGATATGCTGGCTCCTTGTGTCTATGTTTGCAATGAAAACCCGAGGTAAGTGTTGTATTTGGCTCACCAAACACATTTTAAGTAAACACAGACCATAGTAAGGGGTGGAAAATGCCACGGGGAATGGGATTCTTTCTGAACTGAGTTTCTCCTTTCTGTCAGGTGAAAATGGTACCTTATCAGAGGCAACAACACCCGCAACTCTGCCAATAAGTGTCCAACCTACAACCTCACCAGGTGGTGCCATACCCCTGATCCCCACGTACCCCCTTCCTCCCGGAGGTCAGTGTCTTTCATCTACTCCTTAGGACAGGTACCAACAATAAAAACACAATGATACATCTAAATGTGTATTTTTTGTCATTTTTCATCTGATGTTAAAAAAAACACTGGTGCTTGTTGTTCGAGAGCGCAGTGGCACGTCTGATTTGGCGTATTTGTAATGTGGCATACATAAAAGAATGTTGTGTGTGTGTGTGTGTGTGTGTGGGGGGGGGGGGGGTGCAGATGAGTGCTGGTCTCCCCTGGGCATCCAGTCTCTTCCTGACTCCAGCTTCAGTGCCTCTTCTCACCAATGGGGCCACCCACCTCAGGCAGGGCGTCTGTATGCCAGGGACCCCCACAAGGACCTGCAGGGCTGGAGCCCAGACTCAGAGCAGTACAAAGATCTCCCTCCAGGGACCCCAGGGGGCCACATTGGAGCTGTGCAGACCCCATACCTTCAGGTGGACCTGCTGAGACCCCACAACATCAGTGGTAATGAACCACTTTAACCACCTTAAGCCAGATACGGGGATGTCATACAGCAGCTTGCAAAGTATAGAAACACTTAGTATTACTGCATAGAAACGCTTAGTATTACTGTACAGAAACACTTAGTATTACTGTACAGAAACACTTAGTATTACTGTACAGACTCACTTAGTATTACTGTACAGAAACACTTAGTATTACTGTACAGACTCACTTAGTATTACTGTACAGAAACACTTAGTATTACTGTACAGAAACACTTAGTATTACTGTACAGACATACTTAGTATTACTGTACAGAATCACTTAGTATTAGTGTAACTGTTTAGAAACGTTTTGTATTACTGTACAGAAACACTTACAGTGGGGAGAACAATTATTTGATACACTGCTGATTTTGCAGGTTTTCCTACTTACAAAGAATGTAGAGGTCTGTAATTTTTATCATAGGTACACTTCAACTGTGAGAGACGGAATCTAAAACAAAAATCCAGAAAATCACATTGTATGATTTTTAAATAATTAATTTGCATTTTATTGCATGACATAAGTATTTGATACATCAGAAAAGCAGAACTTAATATTTGGTACAGAAACCTTTGTTTGCAATTACAGAGATCA
>JACXGI010002069.1:63163-79472 GCA_016801175.1 Esox masquinongy | reverse complement strand
TGCCTTCTTCCCCGCCAGCGCTGCATTAGATCACCAGACCTGATGCTGCTCTGCAGTTCTTGGAATCACATCGATTTCATCTGTTGCCCTGAAGTGCTGTTGCTTATACACAAACATTGTTTTCAGAAGCTCATTATTATTCATTACATGCCCCACATTTCAACGTCTTTATGCATATTTACATGCTTTTAATTCTTGTTAACGTTTGAATTATTGCTCTCTACTAAAATGCTTTATTGGGCCGTACATTAAAGAACTTAGCGAATCCACAACACAACGTTTTGAGTGTTTTCCAAGTCCTTTGGAAACTGTTACATTTATTTTCTTTGCCTTTTTTCTCAACTTCCCATTTCCTAGATAATCAGTCTAATCCCTCACCTATTCCTTCTGTAGGAATGAGCTGGGTCTGGGAGCTCCATCATGGCTTCAGCCAGACCACCTGAGTCCTGTAGTCAGGCCCCAACGCCCACCGTCTCCCCCTGCAGACCAGCTCTTCTCTCAGCTCCTGGACCTGAAGAAAGCAGCACGCTCTGTGGCGTGGGACGCCGGCCGTCAAACCAGGCCCCAGCCCGGCACTCTCACCGGAACGGCCAACGCGTCCAAGAAGAACCGCATCGAGGCCCTGAAAGCCACAGCCGCCTCCCTGTCCACCCGGATAGAGAGCGAAGCGCGAAAACTTGCCAGCGCTGGGATCAACTACGGCTGCACGAGTGCCGCGGATGGTACCGCTCGGACTCAGCCTCAAGACGACGGCCGGTGGGCCGACCCGGTCAGCCCGCCGGTCAGAGACGAGGCCGACGCAGCCGACCAGCTGGCCCTGAGGATCCAGAGGCTGTTGAGTGCGGCACAGAGTACGTACGACGGAGCTCTCCCTGGGGTGGGCAACCTGCAGGGCTTCCAAGAACAGAGACAAAGGACCACCACTCCGGGCGACAGGCCCCCAACAGCCCCCGGCCTCAGCGCCCCTAAGCAGCCGGAGAAGGGGAAGACCAACGCCCACAACTCCAGCTGTGACTCCATCAGTGAGGGCCCACTGCTGAGCGAATGCAGCCTGTCGGAGGGTGACGTGAGTCCCGGCGCCAACACAAAGGCGGCCCCCAAACCGGCTGAGCGCCTCGGGGCTCTGGACTTTTGCGCGGGCCAGCGGGAGAGTTTCCAGCCCATCTCTCACTTCAGGAGAGAGGCAGAGAAGTACCCGGCCCTTAGCCCCCTCGCTCAGGCACAGGACAGCAGCCAAGGCCCCTGGGAGGAGCTGGCAAAGGGGAGCCCGCATAGCGTCATCAACATCTTCACCAAGAACCACCTGTACAACCACGCCAATGGTCAGCTGTGTGACGTTCAAAGCAGTGCATCTTTGAATGAGTGTTTTTGGACGATGGCGTATGATTTATAGAAATGTAACCCTTGATCTCCTGTTCTTCCGGCAGTTGGCGGAGAGGAGCGAGGAGACAGGACCTCCCCTTCAGCACGTAACGGGATCTCTGCAGCCAGAGCTGCGGACGGGGCAGCGGTTTATGAGGACGACTTTGTGTCGTCGCGTAGCGGTGGTAGTAGCCAGTCAAAGAGAGGACAAAACGGACGCGGCGGGTAAGGGGTTTCTACTAGAGCCGACCGATATTTTTTGGGGGGCTGAATCCGATATTAAAGTGAAAATACACTGATCTAATGCAGCAATATTTTGGTTTTTAAACACATTTGGATGTTAGACCCTTTTAGGGCTGTCAAAATGTTTGTAAAACTATATTCGAAAATGTGTCCATTATTTCAAGTCTGTTTAAAAAGATAGGCTTTACATTAAACAAAAGCGCAATTGAAATGTTAACGACAAGTGGAATTGTGTAAATAGAATTCAATCATTGCCCCAAAAATTCTGGCCCAACTGTTCTACCCAATTCACTTTCTATATTTGTTGTTGAACAGAAATACTAGCATATCAACTTGTTAAATGCCAAATGCAAATCTTTTTCTTTAACAGTGTGTCTTGCTATGGGCAAGTGTATTCTTAGACGGGGATGTTTGGCAACAGACTCTGTGAATTCGATGTATTGAGCACCGTCGTAGAGTAGGCTACTGTTGAAGTGTTGCAAAAGCCGCAATGATTTTATAAACTACGATTCCATCTACTGCCCAGAAACCAAATTATTTATATTACCAGAACTTTAAATGTAGAGCTTTCTCCGTTGCTGTTTTACCATAAGCAATTCAAACGAGGCTTGCGCTATTGAAACGAAGTGCCCGTCAGCTCTCATTGCTCATGTTTTATTGACACCATGTCAGCTGTGTTATTGTCAGCCAAACACTCTGGGCTGACCAGAAAACAGATTCCGCACTCTAAGCCATATATACTGTTGAGGTGATGGCAGCTGCAGTATAATGAACGATTTAAGTCCAACCTGGTTGGCTAATTAACAACTTAAGCCTTATTGGGAGTGACCGCAATAACAAGGCAGGGGGATTTTAGAACCGGTGCGCACAAAATGTAACACATGGAAATCTTAATATTCAAATGTTGATTTCTTCGCGTTCCAATAGCAGTTTATTTTTGACATTCAAATACTTTTTGAGTATCAAATATAAATTTGAGTAAGCTCTGCCTGACTTATCCAGTTTGGAAAGTGTGCCTTCTTCAGGACAAAGCGATAATAAAACTGCATTGATATGCAGAAAAGCAGCTGAAAAATTCTTATTGTTTGGCTTCCCACAAATTGTGTGCTTCAGTTGCACTTCTGCACTCTGAGTAATCTTCCGCTCCTGTTCAGACCAATCCAATCCCTGTATTCAGGGACTAGCTTTCTATCAGGTGAGTGTCAGGACTGAGAAACTAGCCTGGCTGTTTAAGTAAAACAAAATGTGTCTGGTTACACTATTTAAAAGGAACATGTAAGTATTCTGATGGACGTGTCGTCTTTGCAAGAAATACTTTCATTTTTGAGTTATTTTCTTCTTTGAGACAAATAGTCTTACACAGTTGTTGTCATGTGATGGAAACACCTTTGTTCTGCCAAATGTTTACCATTTATTTATTTGGTATATCTCACTATTAAACATTATTTGTGTCACTCTAAACAATACTCCCTTTCAATATAAAACCCAGGTTAAGTTGCTGAAAATGCTGATTTTGTTTTCATGAGATGAATATGTAGATTTCTGAATCCCATGTGACCTCTGCTTGTCACACAATGGGGTGTGGCCATCTGAAAATATAATATTCTAACTCAGTAACTACCATCATTTGAAAACCCATTGTAAATCTGGAGATTGACCACAGGGTGGCACTCATCTCACATGTTATCGCAGAGGGGTCTTGCGAGGAGTTAGGCTGCTGGTTTCAACTTCTCTGTCCTTTTAAATAATGTTTCATGATCATTTGCAGTATTGCCAGTGGTAACAGCCACTATGAAGAGCTGATGAGCCGCCGGTCGCCATTTGCAGACCTGCCTTCCGTCCAATCTTCAGGCTCCACTCCACGGTCTTCACCTAACTCGAGAAGCTCTGTTAAGAGAGGTTAGACCTTTTACAAGGCTTCACATATTTTGTTGTAATTGCCATGTTTCCTTTACATTAAACTCGAGATCCTTAAAAATGCAAAACATCTTCAACACCCTGGGCCTAAAGATATACTTTATATAGTTTTGCAAGGAACCCCTTTGTTGATATTATACAAGAGATTGTAAAAAAAAAAAAAAAAGGCCTACTTTGCATATTCAAACACTGCCTCTTTCAGTTAGGCTCTTATAGATGATGGTTGTAACCATTTATAACCAAATATTTAGTTGTGGATTACCTGTGGATCTGGCTTTTCTCCAGACCAGAGTTTTTATGCTTAGGTGTTCTGTACTGTACATTCCTCTGTCCCGACGATGATCTGTCTGGTGTAGTCGAGGAGGACACTCAGTTCCACATGTTGAACATCAGTAAGGATACAAGTTCATTTTGGCAGCATAAAAAAAAAACATATGAAGTAAAGAAAGAGCCGAATGTCAAGGATCAGGCCAATGGAGAATAAATATATGTGCAGAAAGTTATCTGCACATGCCCAGAATCTTCAGCGGGAGATTATGGAAATGAAAAAAGACGGACCTGCAGCCCGTTCCTACTTTTCTCTCTTTAATGGAGTGAATGAGATCAAATTGTAGGCTATTTCAAAGCAACTAAGAAAGATCTGTTTATAACTTATTTAATTATATTGCAATTTAATTGTAATAGAATATCTTTATTGGTGAAGGTCTTGAGGACTTTCCCCAGACAATAACCACATTTCCTGAAAACATTTAGTGTCTCTGCTGCTCATAATATCCTTCACTGAACCAAATTCTTTGCTCTCTTTAGGCGGTTCGTCAGACAAGAGTGATGCCACGCTATTGGAGGAGCAGAGGAGCCCCTGCTCTCCGGGGTCGGAGGCCCCTTCTAGAGACTCCAGGCGATGTGGTTCAGCCTCTGAGAGCTCAATTCACAGCCTAGTGAAGAACACCTTCTCTGACTGTACACTAGGGGGCGCCTCTGGGCACTCTCTCCGCAGGTAAGGGGCCCTCCTGACCACTAATAAGGGGCTCTTAGGGATTACCACGAAAACTTGAATATCCTAAATGACCTTGAGTTACTCTAGTTTCTTTCTGAGAGTCCTGGTTTTCTTAACAACTCTGAGCACATGTGTGTCTTGAGGTGTTATTAGAACTAGCACAATCCTCCTTTCTTTTTCCCACATTTTTGGTTTGTCCACCTTTAGGTTTGCCACATGATTATATTTTTTACAAAATAGAAGATGAATGGTAAAGCGGATGCCAGCTTCCAAAAGTCCACTGCACCCAATAATGTTTACATAGTTCAGTTGACCGTGGTTAATGTGCCAGTGAACCTGAAAACCATTAGGGCCCCACTGTTCTTTCTATTACGTGTCTTTTCCACCCACATACAAATTAATCTCAAAGTCTGTCTGGCCAGAGTAAATTAATTAATAGGGTCTCCCCAGTTCACTCACTCTGCGGTCTAACTCAACACTCGAGAATCCTTATTTTGCTGAGGATACATATCTGGATGTTGAGGCTGAGCACTAATTTTTTAAATGTGTTGAGGATGTCTGATTCCCAGTGCCAGGGAAAGAAGTCTTGTGGTTGCAGTTCTTGGTTGCGGCTGAAGGGTCTGCAGCAGAGAGCCCTGTACTGCTGAGAGGTGGAAAGGGAGGAGAGACGACAGCCCGACACTGACTCTTTTGTTAGGGCAGCGAGGTGGTCAAATCTGCTCACCGCAAAATGGGCTCATTGCCAGCAACAAAAAAGGAGGAAAAATCTCCCTGTGACATTTGAGCCTCTTAAATGGCATGTAGAAGCCACGGTGGAAGATTCCCTCCATACCTTTCTTTCTGCGTGATGTGATAGCAACTACGTTCACGGTGCAGTCCTTAATGCGGTCGTTGTTCTCTAGTAAGGTTAGGTCCTGGACGCGCTAGCAGGAGCAAGGCACCGGTGTTTGCCAGGTTTAGAAGCATATATCGTGGGATTAGACATTGTGGCCCGTTCCACTGGCGGAAAGCAGTACAAAACGGTCATTGAGACCTTTTGGTCAAGCTTAACATTACTTTAAGTCTTAGGGTGACTCCCCTGGGGCACCCACTTTAATCGTTAATCAGTGAGTATAGCGGAGACACATCGAGTCCTACATAATAGAGTCGTATGCTTCAAAACTGCGGGGAGGAAAAAAAAAAATATTCAGGCTTGATTTAAATTGACAGCTAAAAAAGGACTAGTTTCTTTTCAGGAGGCTTTCCTATGAATTAAACACCAGCCTCTCTTGGTTCCAGTTTGGGTTTAGACAGTAAGAAGTCCCCCAGAAGTCTGTCTCCAGCTGGCTCTCCTCCAGGGTCAGGTTCTCCTCGCGTTTCTCCGGGCAGCACCTCCCTAGCCGGGGCTGACAGCCCAGGTCAGGCGTCCGGCTCCCCTGAATCGTCAGCCCGGCCCAGCTCCTCCTCTTCCCTGTCGTCTGCCGCCAGGGGAAAATCTCCAGCCAACAGTGGCAGAACAGAGCCCAAAGCTGCAGGTAATACCCGCTCTGAAAGTGCCGTTTGGCAGCTTTGATACACATTCCTCACATACTTCCATCACTCAACGTCTTGGCCACCTCTGTCTTCTCTCCAGGCGATCTCCATTACGCCCCTGGGGTTCTGCAGCAACGGATGTCCGCCGAGCTCAACTACCTTGAGTCCATAGAGGAGTCCGTGCGCCAGCTGGGTGACGTGGAACGACTAAGGGGTGTGTCTCTGGCCCAGCAGGAGAGCGTCTCGCTCGCCCAGATACTCAAGGTAAGGGAGGCCCACCTGCCAACCCGGGCGTCATAAGGCTGCTTGCATATCTATTTAGATGCTTAGTGCAGTCCCTGGTCAAGTTTCGTTAGTTTCAACATCATTGGCGTGATGCTTCTGGTAGTTTCACCTTTATCTATAAACCCTGACCTTTGACCTCTAACCTTTCAGGCACAACAGCAGCGGCACGAGCGCGACCTTTACGAGCTGAAGGTTAAGGCCGAGGTGGAGGCACTGGAAACCCAACGGCAACTGGAGGAGACTCGTCAGAAAGCAGCCAGGGTGGGTTGGCGGCACTGCCGTTTGTTACTGGTGGAACTAGACTTCTGAGCTTCAGTGTAAATCGCTGACCCATTTGGCCCACGGTTGACCCTTATGGATGGATGGCTTTATACTGGGAAACACTTGAGATTATGTATTCAGTGTTTATGTATTATGTATTCAGCGTTCTACATTTGCTCTGTGGTAAGATGTGTTGGGGATCTATTTTCTAAGATGTGTGATTCAGTCAATGCGTGTCTCCTCGCAGGCTCACATGGAGCTGCAGGAGAACATGGCCCAGACACAGCAGCAGTCTCTGGAAGGTGTGCAGGACGCTGCCATCAAGATGATCAACCAGCAGGCTGAGTCCGTACGCTACACAGCCGAAGCCGCCCGGCAAATCAAAGAGGTCCGTGCGCTGTCCCTCATCCCTGTTCACCAAATGATCATTGATGTGTCTGTTAGCCAGGGGTAGGCAACCCTCTTCCTAGAGACCTGCATGGTCCCATTTTCTTTCAGCGCGAGGACTGCCGCTTGGTTAAGAGAGTCTGTCGTTTTAGAAGATTGGGTGTGTTGGACTTCAGTCACTGGACTGATCAGTTTGCTGAGTTGGCCTTTTCAGACTGAATTCATCTTACATACCTGGTCTTCCAGGGTTGAATCAGAATCTTACCGACCCAGCTGCTCTCCAGGAACAGGGCTCAGTCAAGTCCTCTTCAGTCCATACATGTTGCTCTGTTTCCCTCAGATGACGGAGCTGGCCCGCTCTCAGATCGCCGGAGCCATTGGACTCCCTGCCGCCGCCCCAACCACCCCCCTGTTGGACCAGCAGAGGCAGCACCACCAGAGCTTCATGAAGCAGCTCCAGCCCTGCGCCGACACTGACGTCTCCAGGAGCGAGGTGTTGGCTGTCCGGACCAGGACCGAGGATCCCCCGTCGTCCCTGGACAGCCGCTCTGATTCCATCCCCTCCCGGAGACCCACCCTCAGGTAACGGGCGATCTAGACATGTTGCTCATGGGATGGGTTTATGCGAATCTGCTTCTGGCTGGATGCTTATCCAAGATGGGATCATAAACCCACAGTTGCCCATACAACTCACCTACACCGGGCATTTTGCTGATAACATCTCCCAAAGATGAAGGGATGTGAAGTTTGGAATTAAATGATAGTTGCAAATGAGACGACTGATGGCTACAGCAAACAGAATGTTAGCAGTAGTTTTTCAGTGCAATAAAGATAATGTTTTGGCACATTACCTTTACAAACATAGAGCTGTTTTTCCGCATCATCAATTTAGGCTGTTAATCTGTGTTAATTTGCACTTTTGATCCAGTTCGTTTGCCTTAATTACCTAATAAACCCCCCACCATCTTTCTCTCACTCCACCTTCCTCTCCCCTTCTCTTCCGCTCCCCAGTGGTGGGGAGAGCAGCAGCCACCTGAGTCCCTCCTTGGCCTCGTCGGATCAGAGAGGGTGGAAGAAGGCAGAGGCAGGAAGCAGTGCTGCAGAAGAGGAGGCACATACGGCCATTGATGAGTCCATCCCCAGCGACAGTGCACAGTCCCTTCTGGATGACAAAGGTGGGCGAGATGGCGCCGTTATCCAAAGCAGCCAAATGTTTACAAACTGACGAAAAGAATGTAACAATCCTAATGAAATACCTTTCAGCAGTTTTTCTCAAATCGCTCCTCGGGGACCTCAAAACGATTTCCTTGTAGCTCTGAACTAGATTACCTGATGGACTGTGTTAGAGGGATGAGCTTGTTTTATTTTCTTCTCCAACCCCATTCAGACACCACCTCCATTGCCACGGAGTACTCACTGAAGTTTGACGAGTCTATGACCGAGGATGAGATCGAGGAGCGCTCTTTCCGCTCTCTGCTGCCCTCGGAGTCTCACAGGCGGGGGGCGACGGAGAAGAAGAGGGATGCCCACGAGGAGTCAGAAGAAGATCCCAGTCAAGAGAGAACTTCTGTCCCGGAAACCTCCAAGGTCAGATCCAAAACCTCTGATTGCTAATTGTTTGTTATCAAAGGACATATTAAGTATTGTTTCTAAATATTATGGAAATGCTTCTGTTGATGGGAAACTATTTAATGGATGTGTTTATTTGTATATACTGTATTAATCGAAATGTTAAAAGAATTTCAGTAATCAATATAATGCAATGGATCTATTTGTAGCTAGCCGCAAGTGTAAAAGTCCAAAATAGATTGTGTTTAAATAAATGACTTTGTTGCTGGATGAAGGCAGCTCAGAGGGCATGGCCCTTGAACAGCCAGGATTGTGGCTTCTATTCCTAAGGTTAGACCAGTACAAAATGGTATGAACATGTTTGTTCTCACCACTAAGTTTCTCTTAAAGAGCATATGACTAAAATGTAAAACATTTCAGATGTACGTATTTCCTTGGTTTCTTCTGTCTCCTTGATGTAAGCGGGGCATTATGCCTTCCCGCCCTATTTAACTTCAGTAATTGTGAAATGATTGCTTCGGCCCAACATGTTGGCGTGTCCCAGCTCCTAATGTCAGGCAGTGGTGGACCCCAGATTTTCTGAAGGGCCCTCTGTGTTCATTGAAGTATGGACGGGTGTGCCTTAGGGGTACATGGAGTTTGGGACAGAGCCGTCTGCTCCAGCAGTCAGGGGATCCTAGAGGCTGGGAAAGCCTGCTCACCTCCTCACTAGCCTGGGCACAATAAACATGCTGTGTGCTCCAGCCCTTACTGCTCCTCTGAGTTTCCCTGCCGGGTTGAGTCCGCCCCCTCATTCCTTACTCATTCCGCTAACATTACATTTGATTGTGGTGAAGCTAAGAGATAGCAGGGAACCCAACGCTCCAGTTCACACCCGGCTGCCCTACGTATCGTGGGGATTTATGCTCACCGCCCGGCCTTTCGTTGCGGTCTAGGCCTCCGACGATGATTGGATTGGACTTGGGTATTTACGACACCCGATTCTACTTAGCAAACCCGATTTCTCTCCGCCTGCCGCTGTTTGCTTTCTGTGTGTGCCCTGTTGCCTAATTGATAAGTCTTGTGGTATCATAATGACTGTCCCCACTCCCTCCCCGCCCCCAGCAGCCCCTGACGGATGGCAGCATGGTCTTCTCCAGCGGGCAGGACAGCTTCTCTCGGTTCACTATGGACATGGTGCGCCAGTACATGAAAGAGGAGGAGGTGCGCGCCCACCACCAGAGCTCCCTGCTCCGCCTGCGCCAGAAGGCCCTGAAGGAGAAGACCAAAGCAGAGCTGGCCTGGCTGGAGCACCAGAAGAGGCACGGGTTTGCTCTAACCGCAGCCATGCTGTTGCATTTTCGTGGTTCTTTTATTCAGTCTCAGCCAGTGTCTGGCGTAACAGTCGGCTCGCTCTGTAGGAATTCAGTGGAGACGAATGCTTCTATGCTGATGTTTCACACCGCCCCTTCCTCACAGGCGCCTCCGAGACAAGGGCGAGGATGACAAGATGCCACCCATCCGAAAGAAGCAGAGAGGCCTGCTACTCAAACTGCAACAGGAGCAGGTAAGAACCAGAGCAGGCGAGAACAGGGTGGATCAAGCGAGACCATTAACAACAAGTGTTCCCCATCTGTCTTTAATGTGTCATGACCTTTTGACCCTGTGTGGCGTCCAGGCGGAAATCAAACGTCTGCAGGAGGCCAACAAGGCCGCCAGGAAGGAGAGACAGCTTCTCCTCAAACAGCAAGAGGACATTGAGAGAATGAGACACACCACCCTCAAACTGAAGGAGCGCCTCAAGTATGCCGGCAACACCCCACCGGTCAGTACTAGAGGAGTACTGAGAGGAGCAGGCAAACTTAAACCAAAATAGGCGCGATACGTTTCTGTGGCGCTTAACTTCCAGGCTTCCCACCTTTGGGACAAGGACTTGTAATTTTAGAGCAGAAACCTGAGCATCTTTTCATTATGCACAGATCTATAATATTGATGAGATGGTCGTTTGGCCGTTCTACCAGTGGAGGCAAAATCAGGTGGGACAGCTCTAGCCAATTAGAGGGCAGACAAATTTGTGAACACAGGTAGTAATATTCAAAACTGCCACGTCTATAATTACGTTCATGACCTCATAAGCGTCACACAACATCTTTTGACTGGAATAAGTAAATTGCCACTCTCATCACTGACGTTCATTTAGAACGCGTCCGGTTGGTATGTCACCCAGACAGATTTTTGTAAGAGGAATTCCTCTGTTGCCACTTCCTGCCTGGTACCCTCTCCCATGTTATTTTATCTCACCTTGATATTGAATACTTCACGGCAATTAAGTAGCTTGTGAGTAATCATTGCACTGTACTCCTTTCCACTCGCTATATTATGAGTGTGACAAATGCCATTGATTGAATTTTTTTCCGGTAACTTGTGTGTTGAATTTAGATATCTGAATGTAGATATTGAGCTGATCTTCAGAAAGCAAAGCTTTGTTGTCTGTGCTTAAAACAGCACCTGCTTTCATGGAGAGTCTCGTTCTGCCTGTCATTTGTTGTGTGACCACCTGTGTCCTCCAGGAGACGTCTGTGTCGGAGCTGGTAGATGAGGCGTCCTCTCCCGTTGCCATGACCGAAGGGGACGTGCGCAGCGCTTCTCCCCTCTCTGTGTCTGGCAGTGAGACCAGCAGCATCATGCAGAAGCTCAAGAAGATGCGCTCTCACATGGACGAGAAGTAATTTGCACTTTCCATTAACCCGTTGTTCAGTCCCGGTTTCTATTGATAAATATAAATGTATTTTTACCAGTGTTTACTGCAGAACTCTTTGCTAGCAGTTTTTTCTGCTGCAGGGTTAAAACAGGCCCCTGTAAATTATACCAGCTTTTAAAGATAAAATGACCTATAACCTCTTTACGTGCCGAGGAACAAAACCATTACCCTGTTTTCGTATTGGGCGTGTCAGTCATTCTGTTTGCTTTGTTGTTAACACAAGGATTTTGATAGCAGCTTCAGAGCTGCTGTTATTCAAAAGAATCGCCTCCGAATTGCTGTTGTCTTGTAATAGCTTTGAGGGTGGCTTGACCAGACACCCAGATTCTTCTGTGGTGCTGATATGAATGTAAGCATGCTCCATGTCATTCCTTCTAACCCATGTGCTACTCATTCCGGTGTTGGTGATATGATCCATGGCAATTATTTAGTGTCACATCTGAGTCTGGTGTTTCTGACAAGCAGCCAGGGCAGGTTTAATTCTGCCCTGACAAGACTCTGGGGCTCACGTGACCACCAAATGTCCAGACACGCACACCGACTGACCTCATTCTTTCATTCAACATATGCAATACAGATCCTAACAAGAGTTCAGTTGTTTAGGGATTTCAAACCTTATTTTAATCATCACTCAGTTCTAATTCCTGTCTGCCCTTAAAGTTAATGATTCCTCAAACATTGACGTAAACCAATTGTACCCAGTGTCATTGCTCAAAGTAGGGCTGTCAGTGTGAGGCTGGACTATTCCTCATTCGTTGCAATGCTTTTGCGTGTGGTCTTTTAACCGTCTGCCGTTTCATTGTTTTTAACGCCCTCTCTCGTAATCAGACCTATTATTTTTGTTGTTAATCAAAGTGAAGTTTAATATCTGCTTTTAGTCAGCATTTTATTCTAATGAACACTTTAATCGTGATTTAGTAAGCAGTGGTTAAAAAACATTAACAAAATTGTTTACCCAGCACCCTGTTTTTCAACTTTAAGCAATAATAATCTCCCCAAATTCCCCCATCCATTGCATTTTAATTAAGGAAAAGCATTATGTCCGATGGGTCGCAAAACGAGACAAAGGCCTCTCTCGTAAGCCCTTGAGGATTAGCATTTATCTATCACGCCTAGCTCTCCTCTCTGGCACTGGCATACGAATTTACACATGGGTACACATTCCTAGACACCCAGCCTTTATTACAGTGAAAGGACAAACGCTGTCATTCTGCCGTTGTCCTGGCCCCTCCTGATAAACACATTTTTAATACCCGTTTATGCAGGTCATTGCTAGTTAACCCAGTCACTAAGTCCTTATTATGGCTACAATTTCTTTAAAACTTAAAGAAATTGTAGCCACACTGCCAACTGTGTGCCTAACCCTATGTAAGTCCTAAGAGCTGTCTTTTTCTCTTCAGATTTTTTAACAAGTTGGACTTGGGCTGTTAAAAAAAAAGAAAATTAACAAAAAATAACATCACAAAGTAGCTAACCAGATTACTTGCCTTTGAATGAAACATCGTGCAATTAAACACCATGCTTTAACTCACTGCTCTCTCTCTCTCTGCCTCCCTCTCCCTGTCTTTGCGGTTGTCTTTTGTTTCATCCTTTTGTTCTCTGTTTTTGCTGTTTTTCCTGTCCTTCATGTGTTGTTAATTTTCCCTGTACATGTCCCCTTTTTGCTTTGTTTTTTTTATTGTAGACACTGCTCTCCTGTTCTCTACTTCTTCTCTGTGTTCACGGCTCACCACTGGGCCTCTCTCAGTATCTGTTTTCCCAACCTCCATCCCAAATTCCAGCTGTTTATCTACAACCAGTTGGTCAGGTACAGTGCTTCTCTCGCCTTTCACCGCTGCCCCCGACTTCTGTCCCATGGAGCATGCTTGCGTTCAGCTCTCGCCACTGGGTGGGAGAAACTTTAATGGGGTGTTTACGGGTTTGTTTTCAGGAAGTGGGGGAATTGTCAGCTTGAAAAAAAAAAAATAATAAACCCAGTGCCCCGACTGTGTTCAAATGAGCTGGTCTTAAGGCAACACCAACCAAATATCACTGCATGTACCATCACGACTATGCATGAAGGGGCACAGACTTTAGAACACCAGGTGGAGAAAGTGATGGGAAATGCCTGAAAAGGCATCATCATTGCTAATAATATGACCTCACTTTGATAAACTGAGGTCAAAGAACACATTCAATTTAAAAAGAAGTGTCGCTTGATTTGAGCGAGACTCTCCCATTGGACAGCGAGAGCTCTCCTGCCCCTGTGCGGTGTTGCTCTGATGCCCTCATTTAACTCTGATTCAAGGGGAAAACATGACAATGCATCTACTAATTTCCAGCATTCAAGCTGCTCGCTACTCGGTCGACATAGCCCATGAGATATTTGGCTACACCCCATTTATAAGAATCAACAGTGCCTTTGGCCGGTGCTTTAGCGCTGATAAAGGATTTTATCAGTCTAATGAGCCCAATAAATCTTCACAGATGTTCCTGATTAGGTATCTTGCTTGTGATGGGCTAATTAGTGTAATATAAGTGGGCCAAACTGAATTAGGAGCTCTGTCTAGCCCAGAGCCCTACAATGTCTTTCCCAACTGTAGTATGAATTAAACTGATACAATAGAGTGAGAGAAGTGCTGTCAGGCACTTCTCCTAATTATATTCAACATGTAAAATAGCTTCTTAACCTGCATCTCATTACAAACAAGTCCTTTTCAGTGAACATCATAAATCAAATCAATGAAGAAGGAATTTGAATGGCTTCTTTACTCTCTGCAGTGTGAATGGTGGATTAATTCTTGTGTTCATGCCCAAGTTTCACACACACATTCAGTCCTTTATTCTGGAATATGGGCCATGTTGGGTCAGAAGGAGATTTTTTTTTTTTAAATGTCATCTATCCCGACTCTGCCTATTCTGCCAGTATAGACATAGAATATCTAGAACAAAAAAATCACTGACTTGAATGGGGGGACATGTTTATTGTTATCGGCACGTCCAATAAGTGTAATCTAGATGGATAACTTGGTTGAACCTGATGCATGATGTTGACATGATGATCTCCCCACTGCTTGCCTGTCTGTTTCTTGTCCGTCGTGATCAAAGGCCTGTACTCTGCCTGGGGAAGAGCTTTGGTGCAGTGTCATGTCAGAACTACACCATGTGTGTGGAGGTGGGCCTTTTTGGAGGGCAGTCCCAGAGGTTTGGAGTTTGCCATGCAGATGGGCAGGACGGTCAGGGTGACCTTTGTCTCCCCTACCTCCCGCAGGGTTGGGGTGTTTTTTATTTTCTTTTAACTTGTCCTCACGAAGGTCGTGCCCTCCTTTTTTTGCTTTCTTCTCCACCTCACTCCGCAGGTTCCTGACCAAGCGGGAGCAGGGCCTGATGCAGAGGAGGAGGCACGCCGAGGAGCTGCTGCAGTGGAAACAGAGGCTGGATGCTGAGGAGGCGGAGGTCCGGCGCATGGAGAAGCAGGCCCTGGCCGCCTGGGACCGCGAGCGGCCCAGAAACCAGGCTCCAGAACACCGAGACGGCTCCGGCCAGCTCAGCCCTCAGCCTCAGACCGACACAGGTGACGGCCCGTTGTTTGACACAGAGGATGACTTACTGTGCACTGAGCTTGTGGCGTCTCCGTTTTTGACCCTTGAACTTTGTGACCCGTCTCGTCAGACTCGGTGAGCGAGGCCAAGTACTCCCCAGTGGTGACAGGCACCAGCGTGCACACAGAGCTGTCTGGGTCCCAGCGTCCTGACAGCCCCCCCACAGGTCAGCCAGGTTCCATCTCCGAGCTGCCCTCAGGCCAGCACAGCCCTACCATATACTCCCAGGACTTTGACTCCCCCTCCGGAGGCAAGATGGTAAGACCCTGTGCATGTTACAATGTAATGTTTTTGCAAGTGTTGTGTTGCTACGGTAGAAAGACATTGTTTTCATAAATGTTTTTTCTTTTGCAGCTCAGTCGGTAGAGCATGTCATATGTAAAGCACATATAGTGGGTTAAATTCCCAGGACCTCCACCATACGCGCAATGAATGAACAAATAACTTAAGTCGCTTTGGATAAAGGTGTCTGCTAAATGGCATGTCATATTATTAGAATATTATTTTTCATGAACCCTTCCATGAGATTCTGACATTGTAATTACCGTAATTTCTTGTTTACAAACCGCTGCTTATACACAGATTTTGAAACCATTTTCTACAACAGGAGTTAATACATGGGTGCGGCTAATACGCAAGTTTACATTTTTAAAGCCGTTTCCACAGGATAACTTTTTCACAGATGATTGCTTGACGACGTAGCGGTCTCAGAAACCTGTGTAGCAATTAAGATACAATTAGTGTTACAGGGTTTTCAAAAACATTTTATTCTTCAACAAATTAATTTAGTTAGCGCCCTATGACAGATGTTTAATATTAATGTACAATGTATGTACGAGTCACAGTTCTCTGGGCAAATGCGGTTTATATATGGATGTGGTTAATACTCGGGTTTGTGTACACACAAAGCTATAAAATTAATGGTGTGGGTTATAAACGGGGAATTACAGTATACAAAACTAATTTTAAAGCAACATTCAAAAGGAATGCATGGAATTCTTATAGAGTCAGTCAATGCGTTTGATCCTCTGTCCTAACAGCAAACTGAGAATGTCAACTCTCTCTTACCATCACTAGGGAGCTTGGTAAATGTATGCCTTTGTCCAGTTGCTGCTTCTGATGAATTGTAACTTTCCTTGTGCTTAGTTCATCGTGTTCATCAATTATTTTGAGAGTGGGACATGCAGTATTGTTAATGAACTGACCAACCGGATCAAGAAAATTAGCTATAGACTGGAAGACTGAAGTCTAAAACGGTGCAGAATAGTTTTGTATTCACAAAGGCAATACTACATTACTTAACTACATCAAGGACACTACCTTTTGATTGTGTGTGTGTGTGTGTGTGTGTGTGTGTGTGTGTGTGTGTGTGTGTGTGTGTGTGTGTGTGTGTGTGTGTGTGTGTGTGTGTGTGTGTGTGTGTGTGTGTGTGTGTGTGTGTGTGTGTGTGTGTGT